>JASTWF010001401.1:0-85282 GCA_030390025.1 Squalus acanthias | reverse complement strand
AAAGATTCACCACCCTCTGAGTGAAGAAATTTCTCCTCATCTCAGTCATAAGAACATAAGAACATAAGAAATAGGAGCAGGAGTAGGCCAATCGGCCCCTCGAGCCTGCTCCGCCATTCAATAAGATCATGGCTGATCTGATCCTAACCGCCAATCTACTATCTATCACAGAACCATCTCCTGCATCTAACAGAATTGCACACACGAAATAGGAGCAGAATCAGGCTACACGGTCCCTGGGCCCGCTCCACTACCCACAGGGCCATGACCGATCCGAACCTAGACTCATGTCCAAATTCCTGCCCGCTCCCCGTAACCCTTAATGCCCTTTACTTCTAGGAAACTGTCTATTTCTGTTTTAAATTTAATTAATGTTGTAGCTTCTACAGCTTTTTGTGGCAGCATATTCCATGGACCTACCACCCTCTGAGTGAAGTAGTTCCTCCTCATCTCAGTTTTGAAAGAGCAGCCCCTTATTCTAAGACTATGTCCCCTAGTTCTCGTCTCACCCGTCATCGGGAACATCCTCCCCGCATCCACCCGATCCAACCCCTTCACAATCTTATATGTTTCAATAAGATCGCCTCTCATTCTTCTGAACTCCAATGAGTAGAGTCCCAATCTACCCAACCTCTCTCATATGACCACCCCCTCATCCCCGGGATTAACCGAGTGAACCTTTTTTGCACTGCCTCGAGAGCAAGGATGTCTTTCCTTAAGTAAGGACACCAAACTGTATGCAGTATTCCAGGTGCGGTCTCACCAATACCTTGTACAACTGAAGCAATACCTCCCTATTTTTATATTCTATCCCCCTAGCAATGAAAGCCAACATTCCATTTGCCTTCTTAATCACTTGCTGCACCTGCATACTAACCTTTTGAGTTTCGTGCACCAGGACCCCCAGATCCCTTTGCACTTCAGTACTCTCCAGTTTCTTGCCATTAAGATAATAAATTGCTCTAGGATTTTTCCTGCCAAAGTGCATCACCTCACACTTTCCAGTGTTGTATTCCATCTGCCAAATCTCTGCCCACTTACTTAGCCTGTCTATGTCCCCTTGCAGGTTTTTTATGTCCTCCTCACTCACTACTTTCCCTCCCATCTTTGTATCATCTGCAAATTTTGATATGTTACACTTGGTCCCTTCCTCCAAATCGTTAATATAGATTGTGAAGAGTTGGGGACCCAGCACTGACCCCTGTGGAACACCACTAGTTACTGATTGCCAGTCTGAGAATGAACCATTTATCCCAACTCTTTGCTTTCTGTTAGATAGCCAATCCTCTATCCATGCCAGAATATTACCCCCAATCCCGTGATTTTTTACCTTAAGCAATAATCTTTTGTGTGGCACCTTGTCAAATGCCTTTTGGAAGTCTCAATACACTACGTCCACTGGTTCCCCTTTATCCACTCTATATGTTACTTCCTCAAAGAACTCCAGCAAATTTGTCAAACATGACTTCCCCTTCGTAAAACCATGCTGACTTTGTCCTATTAAATTATGATTATCCAAATGTCCTGTTACTGTTTCCTTAATAATGGACTCCAAAATTTTACCTACCACAGATGTTAGGCTAACCGGTCTATAGTTACCAGCCTTCTGTCTACTGCCCTTTTTAAATAAGGGTGTTACATTAGCAGTTTTCCAGTCCTAAATGGCTGACCCCTTATTCTGAGACTGTGGCCCCTGGTTCGAGACTTCCCAGCCAGGGGAAACATCCTGCCTGCATCTACCCTGCCAAGCCCTGTAAGAATTTTGTATGTTTCAATGAGATCCCCTCTCATTCTTCTAAACTCTAGAGAATATAGGCCTAGTCTACTCAATCTGTCCTCATAGGACAATCACCCCATCCCAGGAATCAGTCTGGTGAACCTTCATTGCACTCCTTCTATGGCAAGTATATCCTTCCTTAGGTAAGGAGACCAAAACTGTACACAATACTCCAGGTGCGGTCTCACCAGGGCCCTATGTAATTGCAGTAAGTCGTCTTTACTCTTATACTCAAATCCTCTTGTAATAAAGGCCAACATACCATTTGCTTTCCTAATTGCTTGCTGTACCTGCATGTTAACTTTCAGTAATTTGTGTACAAGGACACCCAGGTCCCTCTGAACACCAACATTTCCCAATCTCTCTCCATTTAAACAATACTCTGCTTTTCTGTTTTTCCTACCAAAGTGGATAATTTCACATTTCTCCACATTATATTCCATTTGCCATGCTCTTACCCACTCACTTAGCCTGTCTATATCCCCTTGAAGCCTCCTTGCATCTTTCTCACAACTTACATTCCCACCCAGCTTTGTATCATCAGCAAACTTGGATATATTACATTTGGTCCCCTCATCCAAATCATTGATGTAGATTGTGAATAGCTGAGGCCCAAGCACTGATCCTTGCAGTACCCCACTAGTTACAGAACAATAGGGAGTTTCAGTATGTGGGAGAATAGGCATGTACAGAACACTAGGGAGTTTCAGTATGTAAACTGCTTGAAACGCACCCTGTCTAGGGCACAGTGCAGCTTTCTGCCTTCTTGTATTCTTACATGTTGACAAATTAACAAAAATGATTGAAGAAGTTGGTTAAAATATGGGGAAGTACTTTTAATGTATGATACTCTTTACTTCTCTTTCTTATGTGGATTGCATATGCTTATGCTTAACATGAAGTGTCGGCCATGGCTCAGTGGTAGCACTCTTGCCTCTGAGTCAGAAGGTTCAAGTCCCACTCCAGAAACTTGAGCACATAATCTAGGCTAACACTTCAGTGCAGTACTGAGGGAATGCTGCACTGTCGGAGGTGCCGTCTTTCAGAGGAGACGTTAAACCTAGTCTGTTCCCTCAGGTGGACATAAAAATCCCGACACTATTTTGAAGAGCAGGGGAGTTCTCCCCGGTGTCCTGGGCAATATTTATCCCTCAACCAACATCACTAAAGCAGATTATCTGGTCATTATCGCAATGCTGTTTGTGGGTCCTTGCCACGTTTCCTACATTACAACAGTGACTGCACTTCAAAAGTACTTCATTGGCTGTAAAGCTGCTTTGGGACATTCTGTTCATGAAAAGTGCTATATAAATGCAAGTCTTTCTTTCTATACCCGTGTGCTGTAATTTTGAATAAAATGCCAGTTGCTCAGCCGTTCTGACCGATTCTTCACCTGGCACAACAAATCACTAGCCCCTCAATATAAAAGAGTATGTTTTCCAACTGTGTAAATGTTGCATCCGCGCAGTCCTCAGCCTGCATGCCCCTTAGATATTTAAAATTCTGCAAGTACCAATTACTTTGCCTAAAGATCAGAATGTCCTTGAAATGGAGCCAGGACGTAGATATTTAGTTAGGGGAGCTTGATTGGAGACTCGTCATTAGAGGCAGCCAGCTATGTTACAAAGCTTGCACACCCAAGTTCATCTCTACGCATCATCAACTTTCAGCAATGAGGGCACTTGCTGGCTTTTGAAACATTTGACACAGTTCAAATGTCTTGTGTCATTTCTTCCTGTAATGTCTGTGTGACCTAATAACAAGCTCTGAATTGTTTTGGCCTAGCAAGTATTTCTTAATATAGAGAAAAACTGCGAAGCATTCAAGGACTTAATCTTCTCCCGTTACTATGGAGCTCTATGATGCAGTAATCTAGATTTTGTAGGTCATTGCAATTATTCTGTAACAGCTGTGTTGTCCAATACATACTAGCCACATTTGGCTAATTAGGAATCCAGATGTGGCTAATTGCATTTCTGATTAGTAAATAAAAAAATTAGTAATAGAGTTGGGCATGTGATCTCAATACTCCTATTTGCACAGCATAGGTATACGTGCTTTAACTTTTTTGTGCGTTTGTTGGAAAAATGGTAAGACGAAAAGCAGAGTGTGAGAGTGTTTTTTGATCGTTGTATTGTGCTTGGTTACTGAATGGTGGTAGATGTTTGTTAAGTAAATATACACGGGTGAAGTACATTTACCTGTATTGTGTGAGTGCATGTAGCTAAAATGGTATCGTCCTAGCCACACCTGTGCCTAGTCAGTGATTTCTATTGGACAACTGGTCTGTACCTATTTTAAAACAAGCCACTGTTTCTCCATGTTTACACTGAGGTGCAATATGGAGATCCTTTTTTTTTTACACTGGAGCTCAGATAGGAATGAAGCACTCTGCACCGTCATCGAAACAGAAATAATATTGTGCTAACTTCAAGTGCTGTTTGGCGCGCTAAATCGTATTTACAAAATCAAACCTGTCATTGCTTAATAGGACGGGTTGCTACAACCTGCTGATGCTTTTTACGGAGCGGGAGAGAATGATATGAGGGAGCTCCACGCTCTGCCTTGGAAGTGTTCAGATGTGTTTTCAAAAAAAAGCACGATAACTCACAATTTTCTGTTCAAAATCTTGCTGTATGTGGCATTTGCATATTTTACATTGAAGTTCAAATTACGGGATGACTATTTTGGCCGTCTACTTTTAAATTTGTGCAACTCCATGCCCAATATGAAATGAACATCCTTACTACAGAAATAAAACGCTGGAAAAACTCAGCAGGCCAGGCAGCATCCACGGATGCTGCCTGGCCTGCTGAGTTTTTCCAGCGTTTTATTTCGGATTTCCAGCATCTGCAGTATTTTGCTATCCTTACTACAGATATAGGGGCTGGATCTTCCTGGAGTGGGGCATCTCACGGCGCGCGCTGGTAGTTAAACTTTTTCCTGTACCCTTCAGCTCTAAATATTTTTGCGGCGTAACTTGCTGGAAGTGTGAGCCAATAGCGCTGTGGTGAGGACAGCGGGGCATCTGGGACCTTTGTTAACGGCACGACCAACCATGTATCTCCTTAACCAATTAGATTTAAGGATTGAGAAAGAAACAGAAACAATGGAGAAGGACGGTGAATTAGAATCAAATCAGGTACAGAAAGAGAAATAAAGAGAGGGAAAGAAAGATTGGATTCAGGGAGGGAGAGAGAAAGGGGCAAAGGAAAAGTAAGAATTTTTTTTTAATTTTACATTTTTAAAATATCTCATAATAATTGACTACATGCAGGAATGAGATTGAACACTTTAAATTGTTCCCATTCTGGGCCAGAGAGGTTGATTGTCACTGCATTAACAGTTACCATGTTAAAAAGGTACTTGCGCTCTTAATTACCAGACTTAACTTTCTGTGACAAGTTTAATGGACAATTAATGTGCAAATCCAGCAAGTTCTTAAAAATAACAGAGAGACGGGCGAGATTCCATTTGGGCAAAGTAAACGGTGGAGCAGTGTAAATCAGCCAGCCAGTTCTGGAGATTTGCAATTCACGACATTTCTGTTAATCCCCTAAACTTGCTGGCCAATTTGGATATTTATAATGGCATGCGTTGTTAACACGCTGTTATTTTTCCAGCAAGATCTGGGCGTACGATGCTAAAATTCATGCATCAAATATTTTTCTAGCATAATAGTATTTCAGCTGTGCAAAAAATAATGCACTGGTATGGTCCATTTTGATAGTGATCTGATGTGAAATCACCCAAATGAGCCAAGTTTAGTTAAGTTTTCATCATTGTGCCTGTCCTATTCAGTTATGCCTAATCCCAGTCAGTATAAGAACAGAGGAATTAGGAGCAGGAGTAGGCCATACAGCCCCTCAAGCCTGCTCCGCATTCAATAAAATCATGGCTGATCTTCAACCTCAAATTCACTTTCCCGCCCGATCCCCATATCCCTTGATTCCCTGAGAGTCCAAAAATCTATCTATCTCAGCCTTGAATATACTCAACGACTCAGCATCCACAGCCCTTTGGGGTAGAGAATTCCAAAGATTCCCAACCCTCTGAGTGAAGAAATTCCTCCTCATCTCCATCTTAAATGGCTGACCCCTTATCCTGAGACTATGCCTCCTAGTTCTAGACTCTCCAGCCGGGGGAAACAACCTCTTAGCATCTACCCTGTCAAGCCCCCTCAGAATCTTCTATGTTTCAATGAGATCACCTCTCATTCTTCTAAACTCCAGAGAGTATAGGCCCAATCTACTCGATCTCTCCTCATAGGACAACCCTCTCAGCCCAGGAATCAATCTAGTGAACCTTCATTGCACCGCCTCAAAGGCAAGTATATTCTTCCTCAAATAAGGAGACCAAAACTATGCACAGTACTCCAGGTGTGGTCTCACCAAAGCCCTGTACAATTGTAGTAAGACTTCCTTACTCTTGTACTCCAACCCTCTTGCAATAAAGGCCAACATGACATTTGCCTTCCTAATTGCTTGCTGTACCTGCAGGCTAACTTTCTGTGTTTCCTGTACGAGGACACCTAAATCTCTCTGAACACCAACATTTAATACTTTCTCACCATTTAAAAAATATTCTGTTTTTCTATTCTTCCTACCAAAGTGAATAACTTCACATTTCTGCACATTATACTCCATCTGCCACCTTATTGCCCTCTCACTTAACCTGTCTCTATCCCTTTGCAGACTCCTTGGGCTGGATCTTACCTGAGGAGGTGCGTTGGGGGCGGAACTGCTGGTTTCGGGTTCTAGTCCCGCCCTCAGCGACGTCTGACAACCTGACGCTATTTTCCCCTGATTGGCCTTGTTAAGCCCGCCCTGCGGGCTTGCCAGCCAATTAAGGGAAAGCCGGTGTCAGATGACATCAGTGCATGACTCTTCATCTACCGGTTTTGTTAAATTGACAGGCCCCATAATTTTTTGACATCGTTTGACAGCATTGAGGAGCTGTCAAACACTGACAATCACTGTCCAAAGGTGAGCCCTTGCACCCAGGCACACCAATGACTCTCTCCTAAGGAGAAAATAGATGGCAGCTGCATTTGAGATTGCAGAAGCCATCTGTCAATTCTCCCGATCAGATGAGGCTTCACAAAAACATCAAATCTTGTCGCCTGCAGATACATATAAACAGAATAAAAATATTTCTCACTACATTCTCTCACCTGTCATACTTACCGGTGCACCATTGCACCCATCACACTACCTCTGCAGCTGTCATTTGCACACTTACACTGCAGCAGACCCACAGCTCGCCTCGCTGACCCTGGCGGGGTTTCCCGCCGTCGGGCAGGCCGCATCAACAGGCTGAAAATGGGAAAAAGCCTCTTAACTGCCTGTTAACTACCTGTTAACAGGCAGTTAATTGGCTCTAATCCCCTCCCCGCCACTAGGAGACGGGTACCTGCACGACTCGGGGACCCGCCTCCCGGGAAGATGGTTCAGAGGCTGGTTGGGAGTGGGGTTGGGACCCGCTCCCAATTTTTCCCAGCAAACCCGCCTCCTCAGGGCTTAGAAAATTCAGCCCTTTGTGTCCTCCTCACAGCTTACTTTCCCACCTAGCTTTGTATCGTCAGCAAACTTGGATACATTGCACTCGGTCCCTTCATCTAAGTCATTAATATAGATTGTAAATAGCTGAGGCCCAAGCACTGATCCTTGTGGCACCCCACTTGTTACAGCCTGCCAACTGGAAAATGACCCGTTTATCCCTCATCTCTTTTTTCTGTCCATTAACCAATCCTCTATCCATGCTAATATATTACCCCCAACCCCATGAGCCCAAAAATTGCGTAGCAAATTTTTATGTGGCAACTTAGCGATAGCCTTTTGGAAATCCAAATATACTACATCCACTGGTTCCCCTTTATCTACCCTGCTAGTTACATCCTCAATAAATTTGTTAAACACGATTTCCCTTTCATAAAACCATATTGACTCTGCCTAATCATGTTATGATTTTCTAAGTGCCCTGTTACCACTTCCTTAATAATGGTTTCCAACATTTTCACAACAACTGATGTCAGGCTAACTGGCCTGTAGTTCCCTGTTTTCTCTCTCCCTCCTTTCTTGAATAGCGGGGTTACATTTGCTACCTTCCAATCCGCTGGGACCGTTCTAGAACCTAGGGAATTTTGGAAGATCACAACCAATGCATCCACTATCTCTGCAGCCACCTTTTAGAACCCTAGGATGTAGGCCGTCAGGTCCAGGGGATTTGTCGGCTTTTAGTCCCATTAGTTTCTCAAGTACTTTTTCTCTACTGATATTAATTACTTTAAGTTCCTCACTCTCATTAGCCCCTTGGTTCCCCACTATTTTTGGTATACTTTTTGTGTCTTCTACTGTGAAGACAGATACAGAATATTTGTTTCAGGTCTCTGCCATTTCCTTATTCCCCATTATAATTTCTCCTGTCTCAGCCTCTAAGGGACCAACGCTTACCTTTGCTAATCTCTTTCTTTTTACATACCTGTAGAAGCTCTTACAATCTGTTTTTATGTTTCTTGGTAGTTTACTCATTCTATTTTCTCCCTTTTTATCAATTTTTTGGTCATCCTTTACTAAAGCTCTCCCAATCCTCAGGCCTACTACTATTCTTCACAACATTATAACCCTCTTTTAATCTAATACTATCCTTAACTTCTTTAGTTAGCCACGGGTGGATCACTTTTCCCGTGGAGTTTTTTTATTTCTCAATGGAATGTATATTTGTTGAGAATTTTGGAATATTTCTTTAAATGTTTGCCACTGCTTATCTACTGTCATACCTTTTTAATCTAATTTCCCATCTACCTTCGTCAACTTGTCCCTCATACCTATGTAATTGGCTTTATTTAAGATTAAGACTCTCATTTCGAACTTTAAGTATTTCACTCTCAAACTCAATGTGAAATTCTATCATATTATGATCACTCTTCTCCAGAGGATCCTTTACTATGAGATTACTAATTAATCCTGTCTCATTACACAGTACAAGATCTAAAATAGCCTGTTTGCTGGTTGGTTCTCGGAAACTGTCTCGAATGCATTCCATGAACTCGTCTTCTAGACTACCTTTGCCAATTGAATTTGCCCCGTCTATATGAAGATTTTTGTATTACCTTTGTTACAAGCTCCTATTATTTGTTGATTAATACTCTGTCCAACAATATAGCTACTGTTTGGGGGCCTATAAACTACTCCCACCAGTGTTTTCTGCTCCTTGTTATTTCTTATCTCCACCCATGCTGATTCTACTTCCTGATTTTCTGAGCCAAAATCCTTTCTCACTACTGACCTTATGTCATCCTTTGCATTTATATAGTGCCTTTTACAACCTCAGGACATCCCAAAGCGTTTTACAGTGACTGATATACTTTTGAAGTCCATTTTTGCTCTTGTGTGTTTAGATTATTTGGACTTTGGTATAGGAAAAACAACTTGCTGACAACACAAAAGTAGGTTTGGTAAACAGTGAGGAGGACTGTAAAATGACTTCAGGAAGACATAATGGGCAGACAGGTGGCAGATGCAGTTTAAGTGCGAGGCAATGCATTTTGAGTGGGGGAAAAAACAAGGAATGGAGTAGACACTTAATTGGAAAACTACCAAAGTGCAAGAGCAGGTAGATAAAGTGCTATTGACCTTTTAATGGCTTTGGGTTTTATAAATAGAGGCATAGAGTACAAGAGCACAAGTGAGATACAGAATAAAGCTTCCTTTATTACTGCTACATCAAGCACTCCCAGGTCAGGTGTACATACGAACAATGATGGACAGGTAAAGACCCTCTGGTCCATCGAGCCTGTCCCACACAATTCCGATACCTTGTGTATCACAATATATACACTACACCCTGCCCAAAACCATGTGATCTCCTGGGAGAGGCAAAAAACCCAGGCCAATTTGGGGGGAAAAATCTGGGGAATTCCTCTGCAACCCCTCTAGGCGATCGAAACTAGTCCAGGAGATCACTCTGGTCCTGAATTCTCTGCAATACCTACCTTCTGTAAGAGGTGATTTCCGCCCCAGCAAGAAACAGGTCCAGCTCTTGCTTGAAGGAATTCAGCAAATCAGTATCCACCGCATGAGACGGCAGCCTGTTTCAGAGGTCCACTTTTCTCTGGGAAAAGAACCACCTCCTGACATCTAACCTAGATCTAACCTTATACAACTTAAATTTGTGACCCCTGGTCCTCCCTAACCTATTTAATTGACTTAATACTTCACCTGACGAAGGGGCAGCAGCTCCGAAAGCTTGTGATTTCAAATAAAACTGTTGGACTATAACCTGGTGTTGTGCGACTTCTCACTATTTAATTGAAACAAACTGTCCACTGGAACACAGTCTATTCCCTTCATTATCTTATAAACCTCAATCAGATCACCTCTAAGTCTACGCTTCTCTAAAGTGTAGAGTCCCAACTCTTTTAGCCTATCTTGATAACTAACATGCTTTAAACTGGAAATTAGTCTAGTGGCCCTCCTCTGCACCCTTTCGAAAGCCTCAATATCACCCACCATGTGAGGAGCCCAAAACTGGACACAGTATTCCAAGTGCGGCTTGACTAAGGTCTTCTACAAGGACAAAATAGTATAGCTACAATTCTGGATTTAACATAACTGAGCTATTGTGCTTTGAAGCATGCTCAGGGAGTCACGAAGATTGTTGTTGTCTCAAGTTTATTTTATTTTAAATAACGTCTCACAGTGCTGCTTGTAAAGATATTTTAGTAAAAGCCTATTAGTTTTAATATCCTGGATCATTTCTGGAGAATTATCGCCCGGAATTTGCGGTTGTAATGATGGCGAAACTGTCAGCATTCGCCGTCGTTACTTTGTAAAACTGACAGCAAATTCTGGCTTCCACACATGTGCACAGAAATCCGGAAGTTGCTGTCAGTGATGCCCTGTTCTTGGGTGCGCTGTTGCAGTCTTTGCAGATGTAATCAGCACAGAATCAGTGATTTGACATTAATTTCAACATTTTATGCACTATTCTCACTGTAAAAACCATTGAAAAAGTTAAGCCTTATTGAATGAGGTGTAACTGAGTTTTTAATGGCATACTAAGTCATAATTACTGCTGAACAACCTCTTGGCCCTGAAAAACAAATGTAATAATTCTGGAGTGCTATTCCCTCCATTCCATGATTTAAAAATTCCATAGATTTTTAAAGTTTGTTTGATATTTCAGCTTCTACCTTACTCCCACGTGCATGCCCCGATCTGTATTTCGCTCTCTGTAAAATGATTAAAAAGTGAATGATAATCAATGCTTTTTACTTCCTGGTTTGCTATCTGTGAGAATTCTTCAATCTGATTGGCTGTTCAGCCTGCTTGATGACTTTACTGTTCCTGGACGCCTGAAATCCCCTATAGCTGGCACTAGAATGAAATTGATGAAGTAATAGGAGAAATTGACACCACAGAGCCCGCTAAATCTTTGTGGGCAGCTTTCTTCGAGGTCAGCGGCGAGCACCATCCCTTCGTCACTGACCGCAAAATCTGGACCAATAATTTGGCACAAAAATTATAACAGAACTGTGAGGGTATACCCATCAGGAATGGATGAACAGGCTGGGTCTCTTTTCTCTTGAAAAGAGAAGGCTGAGGGGTGACCTAATTGAGGTCTTTAAAATCATGAAAGGTTTTGATAGAGCAGACAGAGATTTTCCATTTGTGGGGAAGAGCAAAACTAGAGGCCATCAATTTAAGATAGTCACCAAGAAATCAAATAGGGAATTCAGAAGAAACTTCTTTACCCAAAGAGTGGTGAGAATGTGGAACTCGCTACCACAGGGAGTGGTTGAGGTGAATAGTATAGATGCATTTACGGGGAAGCTGATAAGCACATGAGGGAGAAGGGAATAGAGGGTTATGCTGAGTTAGATGAGGAAAGATGGGAGGAGGCTCAAGTGGAGCATAAACGCCGGAATGGACTGGTTGGACTGAATGGCCTGTTTCTGTGCTGTATATTCTATGTAATTTCCTTTGTGCTTCCTGCCAACCAGAATCTAGACATCATTGCTGTCGATACCAGACGGTGACTCCATGAATAACCTCAATGAGCCGATGCAGAATTGGAATATCTTCCCCAATCGCAGGGAGGGTGAAGGTGATGGAAGCAAATGGAATTATGCTTTACTGGTGCCGATGTTGGGACTGGCTGCCTTCCGTAAGTCTTGTGAATTTACATTTACATTACTGTGTTCTGGCTGTACCACTTTTTGTCTTAATATTATAAAATGATGCAGCTGTAGTGTACTTCTGGAGTAAAAGAAAGACTTGGTTACATAGGAACAGGAGACGGCCATTCAACCCCTCGAGCCGTTGGCTCTCTCCCTTCCACCCCCCCCGCTCAATTCATGACCCCAATAATGTAACTGTTGTATGATACAAAGTACACAACTTGAAAGTTATTTATTGATATTTGCTATCTAAAAGAGATAAATTTGGTCTATAGTTGAAAGTTTTTAGTTTTTAAAAAAAAAAACCAGATTGGGATGAAAACTGTCGTCTTTTTGTTTTTCAAGGCTGGATTTGGTCGAGAGAATCACAGAAAGAGATTGAGCAAGTAAGAGAAGCATGCAAGAACACGTTAGACATTACAGAAAAAGATCTGAAATTGAAATACGAAGATGTCATTGTTCAGAATCGACGCTCGCTCGCACATTGTGAGTTAGAGCAGGAAAAACTCAAAAGTAAAGTCCAAACTTACCGTGAAGCCTTTTTGGCACAGAGCCGGCAGCTAGTTGAAGAACGCAGGCAGCTGGAGCAAGAACGTATAAATATAGAGGAGAAAAAACATTCCCTGCAGTATTCTGGGGTAGCAGGAGCTTTGTATCAGGATATGGTGGAGAGGGAAGGAGTGTGGCAAAGCCAAGCCAGAGCACTAATAAAAGAATTTGAAAAGTCCCTGGTCAACAGGCAAAATCTGTTCTGCAGTTACTTTATGCCACGACAAGAAAGACTGGAATTAGAGAGGAAGATGCTTAGCCAAGCAGTTACAAACCCAGTTGCTAAAGAGTTGGGCATCGAAACTGGCTTGAAATATATCTTTAAACATGAAACACACTGTGCAAATGTGCAAAACACGGACAAAGGACAAAACGGCAGGTTAATGTGGGTGTATCTTGCATACTGGGAGCTTCAAGCTGAGCTCCTGAAATTCAAGAAAGTAGAAGCAGCCTTATTGGGGAAACAAGCCAACTAGAACGTTGGTGATTTTTTTTTTTTCAAAAGAGGTGGTCATTGGCCCCGAAATTGCTGGAAAATAATGGCGAATTAACAGCACCCACCATTATTAGTTCACAAAATATCCTGCAATTTGTGGTGAAGAAGAGATATGCCACGAATTCCAATTCTCCACAAATTGCTGGACAATTTGTTGTTAGCCACGCAAAAATAAAAAATTGCAACCTCGTTGAGCCTCTCCATTGAAATTAATTGTACGTTATGAAATTGCTGGATTTACGTCATAATTAATCTCACTGCTGCCATTTAGAGCTGGTAATTCATGCCATAAGGACCCCGTTAATGACGTGATTTATGGTCCTGACGTGAATCTCAACCTTGGAGGCCCTGAATGGAAACATGAAGCTGTGGTCTCTCACTCTAGCAGGTAGTGAATTGTTCTTAGAGGTTTTTTAAAACTTTTTAAATCAGGCTTGACACTAAGATATACAAATTAGATTTCTTTCAGAAAATCATTTTGGGGTACAGTATGTGAGTAATTTAAGATATGACGTAAGTTTAGCGTACTTTGGAGGAAAAATGTGACATTGGACCTATGGTTCCCAGAGCTCTCCACCACTGGGGGTTTCCTCATGTAAGGTCTGGGTCTGTTGTAGACTAATTGATCGAGATTGATTGCTATGATGAGTCAACAACTCCATTATCGTTGTATCGTGACTACCAGAATGGTAGAAGGTGATCTAAATGGACCTCGGCCTCTTTCGTCTAGCAATTCCTCTGTTCCTATGAATGATGTTCCACTGTTCCTGTTCGTGATGGATGGAGTCGCTGGTTCTATACTTCATGGGTCAAGAATGTTTGTACTTTTCGCACACCTATTCTGCCAGTCACTCATTTATTAACTTCTCAAGTACCAATACAACAATTCCCAAACACAACTGGGTTGCAATGTCCTCTTCTGCTTATTCCTTTTATTTTTTTTCTCACTTTTCCTTTCTGTCTCTTTTTTCTCTCTCTCTTAATCCACTCTCTTTCCCTCTTTATTTCTCATTCTGTACCAAATTTGACTCGAATTCACCCTATTTCCTTCTTCGTTGTTCGCTCTGTTTCTTTCTCCATCCTTTTCTTTCTTTGGTTAAGGCGATAGACCATTGGACCAGATGTTCACGAGATCCCAGATGCGACATTAATATCGCTGGGCCTTTGTAAGTTCGCATATCCAGCAATTTGCGGTGCAAATATAGTGTGATCTGAAGGGTGAGGAAAAAATCCAATTCACGGCGTTCACCGCGTGATGCGCCATTCCAGCAATTTCTCGGCCAATGTGTCCCATTGAAGACCCAGCTGAAGCTGTTGCACCATTCACTATCAAAGCAACCGTGCAGGCGATTAAAGTAAAATCCACTGGAGCTGCAATTATATGTCATAATGAAGGAACCTCCGTGGATAATAGGAATTGGTAGATAATCCACAAATATTCTTTCAATGGGTGTTTGAAATTAACTTTATGGATTTTCTATTTCATTTTAAATTGAAAGTTTTTTTGGTGGCTCCCCCAATTCCCACTGGTCTCCCAACCCAAAGCCCACAAACACGTTGGAGCAATATTCAAGAGTGCTGATAACGGGTGGCAGACACAGTATAAAGATCTCAACTTTCTGGTTGAGATTGTGTTTCTCATCTTGCTCAGTAATGTTTACTTCATGCTGAAATCTTTGGACCATCTCTTCCTCAGCAATGCAAGTCAATTGCCCAGATACAGTAAAAAGGGGAAAAACAGATGTACAGATCAACAGTGTATTTCACTATTGCAACAGTATGGGTAACCAAATCAATGTGTGACCAATAAATCTAATCAACCAATTTAGAACAACAGAGTGCCGATATATTAAACTTTCATGGTCAATTTGTTGCTCAATTTACTCCCAATTACTCACTGCTTCACATCAGGGACATAGGGAGTGTGAAGTGCGCACAGAGTGGATTTGGCTGAGTAATCAAGTTTGGCACAGTTCACGGGTTCAGTAGGGTCCATGAGTGTGTGTTTTTAAAAACAACATGTTGCCGCATACAGGACTGGTGTGCTGGTCTAAATAAATAAATGATGAATCATAGTGAAGGGATATGTGCAGATTTGTGGGATTTTGGATCATGTATAAGGGGCTTGAAAAACACCTGATTTTGGATTGTGTGTAAGGGGTTGAAATCATTTGATGGAATATGTGTAAGGGGTCAAAAACACCTTTGGATCATGTATAAAAGGCTTGGAATTGGCTGATTTTGTTGCATCATTATTTTTGAATGTTTTTTAGGCGAAAAAAATGCTGTGCTTGATTATTTCATTGTGCATATTTTTAGAGGAGTATATGTCATTTTTTCCCATGAAATTTGAGGGCAGGAGAGCAGCAATTTATACCTGGGTCAGGGGTACAGTTTGGAACTGATGAAAAACATCCTGTAAAATAAAAGTCATCATTGTGCTCTCTTGGCCATATCTGTTGTATGAACAAAATAAAAATAAAAATTGTATTCCTCTTGTGATTTCTGTCCCCAATTTTCTTCCTATTATGTACTTGCTGGAAAAGGGAAATTTGAGATATGGTTACTGGTTCTGGAATCTATGACAAGCTATTTCACCTTGTCCAGAACAGTAGAACCAGCGGACATGGCCTGCGCTTGAAGAGGGTAAATTTAAAACAATATCTGTGAAACATTCCATGAGCAAGTGGCCAATCTATAGAACAAACTCCCGAGGGAGACGGTAGAAGCAGTTCGTATTGATTCATTCAAATGCAAATTAGATAGATTTCTTTCAGAAAATAAAATTTTGGGATATAGTAGCTGAGTAATTTGCGACATAATGTGGTAAGTGTAGCTTGTTTTGAAGGAACAGGTGACTTTGGATCTATGGTTTCCAAAGTTCTCTACCACTGGGGGTTTCCTCATGTAATGTCTGGGTCTGTTGTAGACTAATTGATCGAGATTGATTGCTATGATTAGTGAACAACCCCATTATCGTTGTATCATGTGACTACTTGGTAGAAGATGACCAGATGGACCTTGGGTCTTTTTTCATCTAGAAATACGTTCCTATCTCTCCTGATTCATTCATTCTGCCACAACCCTCCAAATCAACCAAGTGGCCATTATTCATGTGTGAGCCTTAACAATGAGTGTCAGCAGGCTATTTTACCATGGAGAGCATTGTAGCCAAACCTGAGCCTCTTCTTACCCAACATGTCCAGACATACATTCTAGTGGAAGCCAGTAGATAACCATTAGGAGCTCGAACCATTTTTTTTTTCAGTCTCTCTCTGCTCCCTAGGCCAGGGTGACTGAAGCCTATTATAGTCATAGGATCTTACAGCACAGAAGGAAGCCATTCGGCCCCTCATGCCTGTGCCGGCTCTTTAAAAGAGTGTCTCTATTGCTGCTCCAGCTGAAATCATATACTGAGAATCGAACTTGGGGGCCATCTATTCTGTGTGGCTTAATGCTACATTGGGCCGTGCCTTCACCCACTAGGCCACTGTACTTATGTAGATAGCCCAAGGGCAGTGTGCACGGGATGGAGGTGCTGGTTAGGGAGAAGCTTGGGGTGGGTGGGGGTGGCCGGTGGAATTAAAAGAACGAAGTTTGGTAGCGAAGAGAATTGAGAGTGCAGTGGGAGTGTGTGGCAGAGTCGATTGCTAGCCATCATTTGAGAAAGGATTCAGGGGAAGAATGACTGCAGGGTATGGGGGATGCCCACTGACGCCCACTGACGCCTCCAACACTGGCCCCAGATTGAGCAATAATGTTATCAGAGCTGAATCCATAAATATTTACAACACTTTGACCCGCTGTGGTTCTTTTTGTGTGATACTGAGTAAGATATACCTGTTTTAAGGTATGCTATTGAGTTATTTTTAAACAATGATGTCGGCCCTGTTTAACAGTCACATCAAATATGTTGCAGAGCTGTTGCCAAAATGATTTAGAAAATAATAAACTCCACATGCTGCAGATCAGGAAGTAGGAAGACTGATTATTAACTTATCAGGAGTAATTTCAATCTAACCAGTCTGGCAGGAAACTGAGGGGATTGGATCGGCTGCCATCTCTTGTGCATCGTCCACTTCCTTCGCCCCACTATTTGCGGCCGTGCCTTCAGCCGTCTAGGCCCTAAGCTCTGGAATTCTCTCCCTAAACCTCTCTGCCTCTTTCCTTTAAGACACTCCTTAAAACCCACCTCTTCGACCAAGCTTTTGGTCACCTGTCCTAATTGCTCTTCCTTTGGCTTGGGTACAGTTTTTGTCAGATTACACTCTACTGACGTGCCTTGGGATGTTTTACTACATTAACAGCGCTATATAAATGAAAGTTGTTGTATTTTGTACTCCGCCCAATATTAATCTGCATTGACTATGACCAAGAGTAAAATTGGATGGGATGTAAAACGGGTGCTGTTCCGATCTCATCACTCTCTCGCTGGGCAGGTTAGGTTAAAATTACCTCCCCAAATTCCAATGCAATGCAATTTGACCAATGCTCCAGTTCACGCAGGTCCATTATTAACCAGCGGCAAAGATGGTAAACTACAAATGAGTAGGAATGATTTGAGATATCATGTAAATCACCATAGTGTAAGAATGTGTCCACAGGTAAGGGGCTTGGCCAAGCTTTTATCTTCATGGCCCACATAAGTTCATACCATGGAGTCTTGGAGGTCACCTATGAAGTTTAAATCCATATTCTCATTAATTATTCAAATTAATCATTTGTATTTCAAGTTGCCAATACTAACAAATTTTGCATTCTGATTTAGTATTTATGTACCAATGAGGTAACAGAGCTAAAAATAGCCCTTTTAAAACCTCTAGGCCCAAAATATTTAAACAGGACAAACCAGCGAGTAAGAAACATAAAGGCAAATAGGACTGGGGTGAGTGGGCTGTGCGGGTTGCCTTGCTAAGGCATTGGGGGCTGCCAGTGCTTTCTGGGGCTGCCAGTGCTTTCTGGGGCTGCTGTTTGGACGCCCATTCTATAAGCCTTTTTGATTTTCCTTAACCAATGTTCTATATTGGATATCTACCTTTTGTAATCAGTTCTGCAAAGAATGGACCAACATGAACTATATTACTAGGAGGAATAGTGTCCCACAATGTAAATGAACCGAACCTGATATATAGAGGTATGGCACTTCTGGAGGGAGAGAGGGGAAAAAGTTGACCCAACAGCTTTATAATCATCTCCTTCCATGCAGCACTAGGCAAAGAGAACCCAGGGAGAAGTACGGTCGTGTGCACAGTGACCCACAACCAATTGTACAATTGTAGGAGTACCTTTGCCACAAGAGCTGCAGCGGTTCAAGAAGGCCCATCACCACCTTCTCAAGGGCAACTAGGGGTGGGCTTTGCCAGTGATGCCCATATCCTGAGAATGAAGAGTTTCCTCTTGTGCCGCTGGTCCAAACACAAGGGAGTTAAGACCAGGAAGATGGAATTAGCTCCAAAGGAGTTCCTGCAAACTAAGTCAGGTGTTTTGGGCGATCCCAACCCCCAGGGAGCAGTGACATGGATTCCTGTTTGCAATTCTCCACCTGCCAATTTGCTGTTATCAGTTATGCAGTCAGGGAAGAAATGGAGTGAGGGTTACGTGCTTTCTGTTCACATGGAGCTTTACCCTCCAGCTCCCCTGTGCTGCCCCTGATCTAGGAGAGGGTGATGCTGGTACCTGGTACAAATGTGGGTCCAGTACTACAACAACAACAACTTGCATTTGTATAGCGCCTTTAACATAGTAAAACGTCCCAAGCCACTTCACAGGAACGTTATCAAACAAAATTTGACGCCAAGTCACATAAGGATATGTTAGGACAGATGACCAAAAGCTTGGCCAAGGAGGTAGGTTTTAAGGAGCGTCTTAAAGGAGGAAAGCGAGGCAGAGAGGTTTATGGAGGGAATTCCAAAGCTTAGGGCCTAGGCAGCTTAAAGCACGGCTGCCAATGGTGGAGCGATTAAAATAGGGGATGCACAAGAGGCCAGAATTGGAGGAGCGCAGAGATCTCGGAGGGTTGCAGGGCTGGAGGAGGTTACAGAGATAGGGCGGGGTGAGGCCATGGAGGGTTTTGAAAACACGAATGAGAATTTTAAAATTGAGGTGTTGCCGGACTGGAAGCCAATGTAGATCAATGAGCACATGGGTGATGAGTGAATGGGACTTGGTGCGAGTTAGGATACGAGCAGCCGAGTTTTGGATGAGGTCAAGTTTATAGAGGGTGGAAGATGAGAGGCCACCCAGGAGAGCATTGGAATAGTCAAGTCTAACCCACCTAATCAGCACAACATTGAGAAAGTTCTTAATTGGCTTTTTAGCTATCAGCAACATACAAGATACAGTTTAGGCCTTCATACTGCTGAGCATTGTTATGATGTAAAAAGTAAACTTATTTTTCTATAAAGTGGTGCAAGTATAATGAGGGCAGAGCTCAATATTAATCCTGGTGATTGCTGGGAACACAAAGGTTTGGAGAAGTGATACTGGGGTGCCAATGAGATAGTAGGAGATTTACTCAAAGTCTAACCTCGGCAGTCCTGATGGGAGGATGTATTTGAAAAGTGTTAGCTTTAGGATTCATTTCAAATTTGTTTCTCCAGATGAAGGTGTTAGAGATGCACTTTACTGTGAAAGTGAATGAGAGGTCTGTGGATTCAATCTTTTATTTAATTAGTCACGTAGTTATTGCAGTGCATGTGGTATATCTGCTGGTTTAAAGGAAAGTGACACACAATCCATTAGTGTTATATTGAATATTTGTCTAATAAAGATTTTACAATCTGAGCAAACGTCTGCCTGTGATTTGTATTGGGGTATATTTTGGATGAGATGTTAAACTGCCCTCTCAAGTAGATGTAAAGTGACAATTTTCGAAGAAGAGCAGGGAAATTCTCCATGGTGCCTGGCAAATATTTATCCTTCAACCAACATCAATAAAACAGATTATCTGCTCATTATCATATTGCTGTTTGTGGCACCTTGCTGTGTGCAAATTGGCTGCTGCGTTTCCCACATTACAACAGTGACTACACTCCAAAAGTACTTCATTGGCTGTAAAGCGCTTTGAGATGTCCGGTAGTCGTGAAAGGTGCTATATAAATGCAAGTCTTTCTTTCTTACATTACAATAGTGATTACACTTCAAAAGTACTTCATTGGCTGTAAAGATCTTTGAGACATCCTGAAGTTGTGAAATGAAAGTTCTTCTTTCTTATTTTGTTATTGGGAAGAGTCATTTCATTGGTAAGCAGAGAGGCCAGCATGATCTGACTGCAGCACTTTTACTTGTTTATTGATAATGACAGATGAGAGGCTAAAGTGTTGCAGATCTCTTTAACTCTGCACTGAGCAGCTGTTCTCAGATTGCACAGACACAGTGTTTGAGCAAGTTTGTCGCTTGCAAAATAGCAAGCCAGAATAACACAGAAGTGACTGAACAAGTGCCTAGTTTTCTAGTCTGGAAGAGTTGGAGCACATAAGTTCAAGGCGACATCCAGACCAATTCACAAACAAAGTGTCTGTTTGTTAATTATTGTCTGTTCCCAAACCAGATTTAGCATCATGGTACAGACCATTGTTTTGCAGAACAATGGCGAGAAACGTCGAGAAATCATGGCCGGAATTTTCTGGGGTCCATGCGAGCGGGAGTGGAGGCGGGTCGGGTGGGAAATTGGAAAAAAGTGGGAGCGGGTCGGGAACCCGCCGTCATCACGTGCCTTTCCCACGGGCGCGTTTACCAGTGCAGCAGCGACCCGACTGGCAGAGGTGGGCGACCTAATTGAAATCATTATCAGTTTGTTTACAGACACTTAAGAGCCTTTTCCCCTCTATATTTAAAATTTCCCTGCATGGCCACGGGATTCATGCAGCTCAGGAACCACGTCTGTCAACATAAGGCGGGAGTTGAGTGGCCATTGTACCAGCTGATTAGTTGACAGCATCAAATGTAGTTTAAAAGCTCCCACCTGACAGCTGATCATTTTCCTCAGGCAGAAGCTGTTGCTGATTACATTGCCAGCACAGATTGAGCTTTCTACAGGCTGCAAGTCTTTCCAGCAAAGTTTCCATCCAGTGTCACCTCATTGGAAGAACCTCTCTCACCACTGACAGATTGCTTCTGTCAACTCTACTTCATCTGCCATCTCTTCCATCAGCATGGGTGCCATTTATACTGTCTCACCTTGGTCCTCAGAATCTGACCACGATTCCCAACACAGCAGCACCAGGCACACCAGCACCACTAACAACAACACCACCAACCTTCTCCTCAATGCCTTGATGCACCACAGGACAGACGGCATCAGCGCAGGGCTGCACCACGCTGGAGGCGATACCCCCAACACAGGGTATACAGGCAGAGGATGAGCTTCCTCAACATGACTGAGCAGCAGTGCCAAAGGAGGCTCAGTCTATCGCGCCAGGTCATCGCAGACATTTGCACATTGCTGGAGGAAGACCTGCAGCCCAGAGGAGCGGGTGGACACACCTTACCAGTGGCTATCAAAGTCACCAGCGCCGTCAACTTCTTTGCCTCAGGCTCCTTCCGGGGATCTGCAGCAGACATTTGCGGCATCTCGCAGTCGGCCACCCACAGATGCATCATACTGCTCACTGATGCCCTCTTTGACATGTCAGCCAATTATATCAACTTTGCCACTGATGAAACCAGTGTTACTGAGTGGGCGCTCGGCTTTGCCACACTGGCTGGTTTCCCACGGGTGCAGGGCGTCATTGACTGCACACATGTGGCCATCAGGGCACCCCATCATCACCCAAGAGTGTTTGTCAACCGCAAGGGCTTCCACTCGCTCAATGTGCAGCTCGTCTGCAACCATAGGAAGATCATCATGCATGTGTGTGCCAAATTCCCTGGCAGCTGCCATGACTCTTTCGTCCTGCGCCTGTCCACCCTCCCTCAGCTCTTCACACCTCCAAATATGTTTTCCAGCTGGCTGCTTGGAGAAAAGGGCAATCCACTGAAGACGAGGCTCATGACACCCTTGAGGAGGCCAAGTACTGAGGTCAAGGAGAGAAATAACGAAAGCCACATCTCCACCAGATGTGTCATAGAGCATGACAATAGGCATGCTGAAAATGCACTTCAGATGCCTTGACAGATCTGGAGGAGCCCTTCAGTACACACCAGCCAGGGTCTCCAGAAGCGTCACTAATACGATAGCAAAATACTGCGGATGCTGTAAATCTGAAATAACAACAGAAAACGCTGGAAAAACTCAGCAGGCCAGGCAGCATCCGTGGAGAGAGAAAGAGAGTTAACGTTTCAGGTCGATGACCTTTCGTCAGAACTGTGAAGAGCCGGAAATCAAATAAATTTAAGGCCAGAGTAAAGCTGGGAAAAGGGGGAGGCCACCTTTTTTTTCCTCCTAGAAGCTGGCAGCTGTCCTTCATTCTGCCAGTGGATTTCACACTTCTTTCAGCCTTAATCTGTCACATTAACACCACCTCTAGACTTGCATATCTCTTAATGTCTCTTAATGTCTCTTCATCTCCCCCTTTGTTCTTTTATCCCCTCCCCCTTTTCCCAGCTTTACTCTGGCCTTAAATCTATTTGATTTCCGGCTCTTCACAGTTCTGACGAAAGGTCATCGACCTGAAACGTTAACTCTCTTTCTCTCTCCACGGATGCTGCCTGGCCTGCTGAGTTTTTCCAGCGTTTTCTGTTGTTATCTCCAGAAGCGTCGTCGTCTGCTGCGCCCTGCACAACTTAGTGCAGTAACGAGGATTAGCGCTGCATGAGGAGCAAAGCTCTGAGTGCACAGCCTCTTCAGAGGAGGAGGAGGAGGAAGAGGAGGAGGAGTATCAGCTGGAAGATGAGGAGGAGCAGGAGCTGGAGGAACCTGCGGTGCAGATCCCACCAGCACTCGAACACATTGTTGCCCTGGAGGCTAGAGAAGGCCTCAGCATGGCCAGATTTACTTAACTTTACGTAATACACCCATATGGCTGCCACATGCTGTGCCAGGTTGGCACCACACAACAGCCACACCATTAAGCATCCCTACAATGACCAATCCATTCCTTTCACAGTCACCACCATTGCTGGAGGTAACATTATGTGTGACCCTTCACTCCAACTCACTAAGCCACTTCCAATGGTGCACACAAATTTGTCCAAGACCGGAAAGTTTTGAAAAGAAAGAAATTTATGGTTCACATGACATTAACTGAAACTTCACATCAACACTGAATAAAACACCCAATTGGCTACCCTTGTGTGGCATCTTTCTCTTACGCGTGCTTCTAAGAGGTGTTATTCCTGTGGCTTCAGCAGAGGTAGAGGCAGCCTCCTCACTTCCCTGCTGCGACTGTTTAGACACTTTTGGCGGTCGTCCTCTGGGTTTTGGAGCCTGTGATGGCCCTGCCAAAGTCTGCTCCTCCTGCAACTGTGCAGGGGCAGACTTGGCCATTGCTGTCCGGGGAGGCATCTAGGGCTATGACTGAGGGGGTGGCAACGGGGGAGCAGTGTGAGCGCTTTGAGAGGAGCCCCCACTTCCATGTCCCCTCTCACTGTCATCCCTCTCATGGGCCACCCACACTTCCCTGCTAGCAAGGAGCTGGAGAGCACCTTGCTGCACAGCAGTGGGGCCATGAGTACCCACGTCTACACTGACATCGCTCCTAGAGAGGAAGTCTATGAGCCTCTGCCATCTAGTCTCCATAGATACCCATCTATTGTCCATAGATACCCATCTATTGTCCATAGATACCCATCTATTGTCCATAGATAGCCATCTGTTCTGCATAGATACCCATTTTGTTGGGGAGAAATTAATTCACTCCAGTCTGTGTTGATAGGTAAAAGCAAAACAGTTTATTAATGTTCAGAGATCTCTGGGAGAAGCGTCATAGACCTCACCCGGCCTAGTGACCCCAGCTTCTCAACCTCCCTTTGTCAGTTACAACCTTTTATTTAAGAATTATCCAATCACATTGTTAAAGAATATCACATGATTACAATTGTGTCAGTCAGACTAAAACATGTTCATTCATTATATTTCTTATCTCTGTCAGCTACAAACTAAAAACAATCTTTAATATATATATATATACTGCAAGCAATGTTTGTTGGGAACCACATTCTATGTCTTGCCTGGGTGCTGGGTCTGAACTCATTCCCATACTTGTCCATTGTATTTCTCTACAGTTGCCCATTGTATGCTGTCCTTGAATGGAGCTAGGCAGCCATTCCTTATCATCCACCTGGTTGCTTCTTATTCTATTTCATACATAACTTCCATTCCCTTTACAGCTAAGAGAGTTTAATTTAACATGAGTTCAAATTAACCCCTTCAGTCCCTCCTGTCGGTCCCGTGCCAAATTAAATTTTGGTCAGGGATACTGACTTCTTTCCCGCATTTATCATCCCGGGATTATACCTGTATTGATAAACTCGTCTCTCCCTTCTATCTATCCTTGGTGTTGGGTGTATGGTGGTCTGTACGAAAAGAAAACAGCTTTACATATATATATCCTGTAGCAGCTGTTCATTGCCTGGTTCAATATTGACTACAGCGACCGGCATCATTCTGGCCATAGCTGCCTTACAACATGCATTTAAAATCATCAGTATAACACAGAACGCTATTCCAATTATGAGAACAATTATCAGTCCATGCATCAAATATGAACCCCATGATCCCCCATCCTATTGTCCAATTGTGAAGCGGGAAGGCATCCCTCGCCGTCCCTTTCCGCATGACTGACAAGGCCTCCCTCTTATCTTTCTGAGGAATGTTTTGTTATGTTTCTTTAAGGAAATTTTATGACTTTTCGACTCCATTTTTGTCTATTATCCCCCACCCTGTGTTGTTTTGCATTTTACGATTCCCTTATCACTTCTATTTGTCTTTTGATGCTTGATATTCGACCTTGCTGGCATTTCTGCTATCTGTTCCTGGCTGCATGTTGTCAGTTTCTGTTCTAAGAATTAAAACCCATTTTTGTCTAACAGCTATTTCTTACAATTCCCTTCTTTGAGAAGGAAATATCCTTATTGACTTCTCACAATCAGCTCTTGACTAATCTAGCTAGTTCTTATTGCTCTCTCAACTTGGGCGTTAGTTAGTAGGGAGTCTTGAAGATTTCTCCCTTCCTTACAGTCCATTCCTTGGAGGAGAAGGAGCAACCTCTGACCCCTTCCTCAAAATCAATTCATTGTTCCGGTGTTCCAATTCTGCCCCGCCTGGGGTATCCTCTGTTTCTTCTATCTTTCCTGATGTTACCCCGCCTGGGGTCTCCTCTATATTGCTTCGGATCTTCTCTTTCAGTGTGCTCAATTAATTTGTTAGTGCTGGTTAGTCATAGACATGAGTATACAATTGGCTTAGGTATCAAAGTCTTACTCCACACATTACATATATCAAATACACTATCATTTCAAGTTGGATAACTACCAGAGCGTGTGAAATAATACAAATCTAAGGGTGTGCTGATGTATTAAGCCTAATATCCCACCAGTGTGAGTTGTCTCCTATGCTGTCAATTTCAATATCTATTCCCGAGTTGTCTTGCTCCAAAACATAAAAATACTTTAGGGAGGAGTTCAGTCGCATCACGAGCTCACTGAAGCCCTCAGACAACAGGGGAATGTAGTATCCGAATTGTGCCACATAATTGTGCAGCTCATACTTAAGTATCTCATTTACTGTCAGTTTCACTTGAGCATAGGTTTCGATATTATGTAAAACGTGTTGATTGATGGGACAGGTCCTGTTAGACCCGTAAAGCATGGTAGTTGCGGTAGTAGTGACACAGGAGGCACCACCAAAACCACCTCATACTGGATTCGCACTGGTTTTTTTCCCACGCTCTGTTACCTACAAAACACAATTATTACAGTCACAGTTAAATTCAGTCTTACAATCATTTCAAGCGACATTACAGTTTAACATCTAATCAACAAATCATGGACTTAAAAGATTCTCCAGATCTCTCTTTTACTCGTATCCATCTTGTGGATAATTCTTGCTAAACATGATTTCTCCTTAGCCCTCAATTGTCCCAATCCCAATTCCATGTAACTCTCCACTTCAACTTCAATTTCAAGCCCTCTAACAGCTACCAGTGTATTTAACTCTATTCTGATTGTTTCATTAATTATAGTTTCTCGATGGAGTATGTGTCAATGCTTTAAAGGTTGTCTCGCTCTCCTGAACCACATCAACCATTTCATGTCTTGCTGTTGTCAAGTAACTGAGCATGACTGAGACCCGTTCTTCAGTGCAGATTCACCATACATTCCCGGATGGTAATTGCCTCACATGTAACAAATCACATTTGCACACTCATATCAGTATCTTCATATCATGCCACATGTGCCTTTCTCGGGCTTTCAGGTATCTTATCAAAAGATTGTCTGGAGGTCTTTGTTCATCTTCCTCTGCATGGTCCCGATGTCTTGGATAGTGGCCGGACTATCAAATTCAGTTTTCTTAAAAAGGTTCATTAGAGGCAGGGACACAAATGTCTCCAAGAGAAAGCTATCAATTTACTATTCTTAGCTACTCTTTCCTGACTTTCACTAGAAAGTTTTGAAAATTCCCATTCAGTCGTGTAATTCTCCTGTTTCAATCTTACACCTTCAATCACTTCCCTTTAATTACCATTCATATCTCATTCATGAGCCCTGGAGAAACTTTACTGTCTAGTACAATATTTAAGATTGAAAACATAGATCAAACATTCTCACTTGGTCCAAGTTATTAACTTAAACAGCTGTCAGTGGAAAGGGTTAACTCCTTTGCAGGTTTTTAAGAAGGTGGAACGAAACATTATCAGGCGCACGCAATTGCGTCACTTCACATAAAAAAAAACTTTCCCGATCCAAAAAGACAGTTGTGTTTTCACACTTTAACTAAACACGAACAGAACAGATAAAACAAAACAAACTAGTACATGCTTGCAGAACCAGTAAATTACGTCATATTTCTTATTGTCCTTTCTTCAGATGTCTTTCCAAAATACTGTAAAAACATTGAATATAACTGGAGAAAAATTAGTTTTTCACATTTAAGCAAATCAAATCAAACTGCTTTGGAAGATTTCACCATAGCAACCGCGACTCCAAGGTTAAATCTTAGACCGAAACTTAATCTTTTGTTAAACAAACTTTTTGTTCTTCTCAGTTTTACACACCAGCTTAACTTAAATTGTAGTTCAAAGTTTTTTTTTCAATTCTTGTGGCACAATCTATTGCAGCCACACATCGTGGCATTGCCTTCGCTACTGGATCCCTCTTGGTGGAGTAATATGCAACGGGTCTCTGTTTCCCTCCGTGATCTTGCATTACCACGGCTGAATAACTCCCTTGGTCCTGTTCACAGTACAAGTGGAAGGGTCGGGTATGGTCTGGCAGTCCTAGGGCAGGGGCTGTTATTAATTCCTGTTTAAGGGCCCTATATGCTTCCTCCTGCTCTGTCTCCCCCCTTTAACTAACCGTTGAATCGTCTGCTTTCCCTGCAAAGTCTGATATAAAATTCCTGCAGTAGTTAAATAGTCCCAACACTTTCCTCACTCCCCGGATGGTCACTGGCCTTGGCATGTCTTTTATGGCTGCCTTTTGTTCCTGCAGGAGTGCCTTATACCCCTGGTTAATTTTGTGTCCTAGATACTTTACTTTGGACAGTCCAACCTGTGCCTTTTTGGGTTCAATTTAAAGCCAGCTTTCTTAAGTGTCTGGAGGGTGGCTAGTAATGCTCCCATATGTCCTTTGGCATCCTCTGATGCAATCATTATGTCATCGACATATTGGAGTAGGGCACTCTGATACTTTGATAGGTCTAACTCGTCTAAGGCTTGACTCCGTACATGGTGGAATATATTTGGACTATTGTGGAACCCCTGCGGGACCCTGGTCCATGTATCCTGTCTATCTCTGACAGTAAAGGCAAATTTCCCTTGTGATTCCTCTGCCAATGGTATGGACCAGAACCCATTCTGTATCCAAGACTGTAAATATTTTAAAGTCTGATTTCAGACCATTAAATATCTTATTCAATGTGGTCTACACAAATTTACACCAACCAGAATTTCACCGTGCACAATAAAAGTCTGGTTTTTAATAGGTTAATTAACCTCAATAACTCCAATTCAATCCAGATCAATTTTTTTAAACTAACCAGTATCACCTGGAAAAGAAAGAAACCATAGCCACATTAACAAAGAAACAATTACCCATGCCTTGTAAACATTCAAATTCATTTTCTTCCAGGCACATTGGCAACTGTGACTTCAAGGCTGAAGCTTATCTTTTGCAAAACAATTAACAAACTTAAACAACACACGCTTGTCCATCCTTCAAGACAAGTCTTCAAAGGGTTAAACAGCTTTTAGCTCTCTGTACAAAAGAGTGGGTGGAGCTAAAACAAAAATGACAGACACTTTTTTTTAGACAGACTTTCAGACAAAATAAATACTGTAACTTCTTAAACATTCACAGTCAGGAAAACTTTTACTCTTTTAACACACACTTTCACTCAAACTGAGATCCCAGCATTCCTTTTAAGATTCCTTTCACTCAACAAATCTTGTGTTTTATTTGTCTCGGCACAGACATTAATAACTTCCATGTCGGTAAAACTTTAAATTTCTCTCTTTTTTTTTCTTTTTACATCGGTGTCTCAGCAGCTTTTCCTGGCTTTCCAAATCCTTTTTTTTTTCCTTTGCTGAGTTTTCAGATTGGTTAGCCTGCAAATTAGATCTTTTTCCTTCCTTATCTTTGGTTTGTCCCCTCCACCAAGCCCTTTTTGTTATCATTATCAACTGATGTGTTAAAATTACTCCTGCCTTTCTAATTTTCTTTTGTTTCTGCTTCTCCCACCACTCTCGTTGTGCCAATGGTTTTCCTATTGGATCCCACCCATCTTTCTTCATTCTATGAATCAAACCCTTTTGGTCCTCGGCGTAGAGCCGACTCATGGACCCTGGCGGGCTCCAATCGGGTTCCTCGCCTTCCGCCATAATGTATTAATTTTGTCACTAGCTTACCGCGCTCCGGCCCACCCTAGTAACTCGTTCTCAGAGGTCTGCCTATCACCCACCACTTATATGATGGAAGCCCCGACTTGTAACTATAATGCTCTCAGAGGTGAGTTTTGGGCTTCTAACGACCCCTTTCACTTGTAGCCATTAATACATTATCACAATACGTCACGTCATACAATCCAACAGATCCCGCAACGCAACACAGCAGAGAGGTTCTTACAAATTTTTTGTCTGTCTCGGATTCCCAACTAACTCCGGCCGTCACGTGGGGCCCAATCGCCCTCTTAAATTCGGCTCAGTATGGGTCCTCGAGACATTTACATTCTGAAATAACACATCAGGCTTCAATCATCTTAACCACTATTCGTACGTCCGGTTAATCTTGTTATTTCAATCATTATCAACACTTTATGCGCCACCTAGGTTTTAATAAACTGTTTCTTACCAGTCACAGACACCAGATTCGTTGGATACTGCGTCACCGTCACACCGCCCTCCCGAGTGACCCAATTTCTGGGCAGTCAAAGATTTGACTACTCGCCCCGTTCACTGGTACAGGCGGTCTTTACTCTTATACTCAAATCCTCTTGTAATAAAGGCCAACATACCATTTGCTTTCCTAATTGCTTGCTGTACCTGCATGTTAACTTTCAATGATTCGTGTACAAGGACACCCAGGTCCCTCTGAACACCAACATTTCCAATCTCTCACCATTTAAAAAATATGCTACTTTTCTATTTTTCCTTCCAAACTTAACATTTCTCCACATTATATTCCATTCGCCATGTTCTTGTCCACTCACTTAACCTGTCTATTTCCCCTTGAAGCCTCTTTGCATCCTCCTCACAACTTACATTCCCACCTAGCTTTGTATTATCAGCAAACTTGGCTATATTACATTTGGTCCCCTCATCCAAATCATTGATGTAGATTGTGAATAATTGAGGCCCAAATACTGATCATTGCGGTACCCCACTAGTTACAGCCTGACAACCCGAAAATGACCCGTTTATTCCTACTCTCTGTTTTCTGTCCATTAACCAATCCTCAATCCATGCTAGTATATTACCCCCAATCCCATGAGCCCTAATTTTGTTTAATAACCTCATGTGGCACCTTATCGAATGCCTTCTGAAAATCCAAATACACCACATCCACTGGTTCCCCCTTATCTATTCTGCTAGTTATAACCTCAAAGACTCTAACAGATTTGTCAAACATGACTTCCCTTTCATAAATCCGTGTTGACTCTGCCCAATCTATTATTATTTTCTAAGTGCCCTGTTACCACGTCCTTAATAATAGATTCTAGCATTTTCCCCACTATTGCTGTCTCCCAGCTCCAGGTGCTCGGCGACTCCTGCCAGCTCTAGGGCAGCCTCCTCTGCTGTAGTCAGGGTGGCCATTGATGCCGTTCCACTGCCAGTTCTCTCCCTCTCCCTCTTATTGTGGGCTCTCTTTTCCTGCAAGGAGGGAAAGAAGAGGTTGAGTGAGAGTGGTGTAATGAGTGTAAGGAATGGATGGGTTACATCTGTAGAACGTGACTATGATGCCAATTCCAAGTGGCCTCCTTGTGTGTTGTTAGTTGACATGATTGCACTAGGATGAGGGTGAGCGTGAGGGGTGGCTATGTGATAATATAGATTGAGAGAGAGGGATGGGTGGAGGTGCAAGGTATGTTGGTGTGAGTAAGGATGTGCAGGAGTAGGGTAGGGAAGGCAGAGTGATGGGGATGTGATGAGAGGCACAGCAGGATGAATTTGAATGTGGCTTTGTACTCACCTTTCCTGATCTAACAAGATCATTGAAGTGTTTGCAGCACTGCACCCAGGTCCTCCTGATGACATCCCTGCTATTCACCTCCTCTGCTATTTGGAGCCAGGCTCCTTTGCTCTGCTGGGGAGGTCTCTTCCAGCCATCAGCAGGGAAGAGAACCTCCCTGCATGCTCTGACTCCCTCCACAAGCATATGGAGGGAGTCATTGGAGAACCTGGGTGCAGCCCTCTGCCTCTGTGCAGTCATCTCTGGTGGTGTGTGCAGTGGTGGAATAGTGAAGTGCACTGCCTGCACACTCCTAGATGAACCTTCAAATGCAATGTGGCCATGGCTCCTTTAAGTATCCCGGCTGAAAACACATTATCGATGACGTCACCAGACCCACACCTTTTAATTGGGCTGGATAATGTGCAGGGCGGGCTTAATAGGCTCCATTAACGTGAAGTCGTTCTGTGGAGCGGGATGGAGCCAGCAATGGGCTCGCGACCCGCCATGGCAGCCGTCCGCACCGGACCCGCCCAGGTAGGGAAAATTCCGGCCCATGTATCATGATATCTGACTTGCTTTGTAGCATCAGCCTCACAGTATCAGCCAGTATTTACACTACATGTTTAAAGTCAGTATGAAGTGGTTTCAGCTCTGCACCAATGCTAAGCTTGGGTGTTAAGGCCCGAACCAACTCTAAAACAAAGTGAAGTGAGATTCCGTCTTCCAGGGAATCTCGGTTGGATTCACATCTGAGTATTGTGTTCTGTTCTGGGCACCGCACCTCAGGAAGGATATATTGGCCTTGGAGGGGTGCAGCGCAGATTGACCAGAATGATTCTACTATAAGGATTAAACTATGAGGACACGTTGCATAGAATAGGCTTGTATTCCCTTGAATATAGAAGATTAATGGGTGATCTAATTAAGGTGTTTAAGATGATTAAAGGATTTGATAGGGTAGATAGAGAAACTATTTCCTCAGGTCAGGGATTCCAGAACATGGGGGCATAACCTTAAAATTAGAGCTAGGCTGTTCAGGTGTGATGTCAGGAAGCACTTCTTCACACAAAGTGTCGTGGAAATCTAGAACTCTCTCCCAAAAAAAGCTGTTGCACCTAGGTCAATTCAAAATTTTAAAACGGAGATTGATAGATTTTTGTTAGGCAAGTGTATTAAGGCATATGGAACCAAGGCGGGTAAATGGAGTTAAGATACAAATCAGCCATGATCGAATTGAATGACGGAACAGGCTCAAGGTGCTGCATAGCCTACTGCTGTTCCTATGTTCCTATAAGTAGTTTAAAGCCGGTCACTGTTTCCCCATGTTTACACTGAGGGATGCATTTTATACACTGGAGCTCAGACAGGAATGAAGCTCCTTGTGCTGTCATGGAAACAGAAAATATTTTGTGCTAACTTCAACCACTGCTTCACTCACTGTGCACAATATCATATTTACTAAATCAAACCTGCCAGTGTAGTCTTGCGTGAACTTCACTTGACGGAGGGGCAGAGAATGATATAAGGGAGCTGCATGATCTGCCTCGAATTGTTCAGATCTGTTTTTTTTAAAAAGGTACACAATAACCGGTAATTTGCTGTTCAAAATCTTGCTGCATGTAGAATTTACATATTTTATATTGAAGTTCAAATTACGGAACTACTATGTTGGCCGTCTATTTTTAAATTCATGCAAGTCCATACCCAATATGAAATGAACATCCTTATTACAGGGTATATTGATGCTAAAATTCATGCCTCAAATGTTTTTCAAGCATAATAGTATTTATTTCAGTTGGCCAGAACATAATGTACTGGTATAGTTCATTTTGATACCGATCTGATGTTAAATCACCCAAATGAGCCAAGTTTAGTTAAGTTTTCATCATTGTGCCCTGTCCTACTAGGTTATGCCTAATCCCAGTCAGTCTACAAGAGAATGAAATAAAGAACTTTGCATTTATATACAGTAGCGCCTTTCACGACCGCCGGACGTCACAAAGCGCTTTACAGCCAATTAAGTACTTTTGAAGTGTAGTCACTGTTGTAATGCAATGTAAATAATCAAAGGAAACTTTGTCATTTCCTCCACCTTCACTGATATTGGATCACGGATACAACTGCAAGGCTCACGTCAAATGAAAAATAATGGTCAACATTCCAAAACATTGTATCAGGATTGAGTGGGATGTGTGTGAGTGCACAAAGCATTCGAAACTAAATTGGAGAATTAGAAGCATTAATAACTATGGAGAGAAATGACAGACTATAACAGAGATGTGGATTAAGTTCTGACAGGACTGGACTGGGAACTTAATTTTCCTGTTTAGAATATTTTCCAAAGAGATAGAGAGGAAGAAAAAGATGTGGGGGACAGTGTTAGTGAAGGATCATATCACAGTGCTGTGTGTAAAGCACAGTAAGGATGATCTGAGGGTTAAGACAGAATCCATATGGATAGAGTTAACAAATAGGAAGGAAAGTGGTACAATTCTCGGTGTGCATTACAGTCAGTGCTGGGTCCATTTTTGCTCTCAGTATATATCACTAATTTGAACTTGGGTATAGGAAAGACACTTGCTGGTGACACAAAAGTAGGTTTGGTAAACAGTGATGATGACTATAAATGACTTCAGAAAGACATAGATCAGCAAAATGAGTAGACAGATGGCAGATGCAGTTTAGTGTAGATAAGTGTGATGCCATACATTTTGGGAGAAAAAAACAAGAAATGGAAAGAACCTGAAGGGTGTGGATGAACAGAGACATCCATGGGTTTAAAATAGATAAAGTGCTATTGGCCTTTTAATGGCTTTGGGCATAGGGGCACAGAGTACAACAGCACAGGTGAAATACACAGTAAAGCTCCCTTTATTACTGTGACATCAAGGACTCCCAGGTCATGTACAGCATGAGTTAAATACAGGGTAAAACTCCTTCTCTATCCTCTGATTAGCTCTTATGAAATAGAATCTTCTGTCAGTGCATATTATTTGAGCTGCTCCCCTTTCAGTGACTTGAAGGACAGGTTACACTGGTTTCCAGCCACCTCTGAGATAATATCCAATCAGAGCAGAGCAACAATCAACAATGCAAGTCAAATGTTTAACGACATCGTAAATATATTGTGCACAGACCGCCTGTCATAAATCGCAACTTCTACAAGAAGTAACTCAGGAAGTACTACTGGGCGGCCAGCTGGGGCGCCGTCCAGGTAGTATAAATACTCGGGTGTGGGCCCACCTTGGGCAGAGACAATCTGGAAACAGGAAGTTAGTGACTGCTAACTAGACCTTCATGTTTTGTTACAAGTTGATTAAAGCCTTGCTTTATGTTCAACTAAGTGTGTAGTGAGTCTTTATTATGTCACCGCCCATTTTCTCTTGTTGAGCAGCATTTAATTTGTGTTTGATTCCCATCTTTTGACAGCAGTTCTTATACCTACTGTGCAGGAGATCTTGTGAACTTGTGTGTGCTGAGTAAAAGGAAAGTGTGTGGAGGCTGGAGAATAGTAAGTAATTTTCTGCGGTAGGGCTGCCATTCTACTGCACTCCCGCTGTTATCTTTATAAACCAGCTTGAAGCTTTGAGGGCTGTGGTAGCATTTTGGCAAGTGGTGTGAACATAGATCTGCATTTTGGATGAGCATTCAAAATTTGGAACACTTGTATTTGGAAAGTGCATAGGTATTTAGAAACACCCGCATCACTGGCAAAGATCAAATGTGAGCAAAAATATTCCAACTCCAATGGTTTTGAAATTGAACATATGGGTAACATAGGAGATGGCACTAAATTGTGGTCTTAGATTTTGTTGTGTAGGGGGGTAATGTAATTTTTTTTTGAAAATGTGGTGCTCGGTTTGACAGGAGGAGCAGTCAATAATACAAAATACCATTAGTCCATCAATTTCTTCAAAATGGAACCTATTGACCAGGTTAAATGTTGGTTGAGTAGTCTTCACCTTGATCACTATTAGAATTGGGGAGCTACAATTCTGGATTTGACATAGCCGTGCTATTGTGCTTTGAAGAATATGTGTGATCAGGGAGTCACGAAAATTGTTGATGTCTTGAAAGTTTTTTAAATTGTAATATCATCCCACAGTGCTGCTTGTCAAGATATTTTAGTAAAAGGCACTGCACTTCTATTAGTTGTAATATCCTGAATCGTTTCTGGAGAATAATTTGCTTTGTGCTTTCTGCCACCTGTATCCAGATCTCATTGCAGTCGATACCAGACTGCAACACTATGAATAACCTTAATGTGCCGATGCAGAATATCTCACCCAATGAAAGGGAGGGTAGTGGCGATGGAAGCAAATGGAATTATGCGTTACTGGTGCCTATGTTGGGACTGGCTGCCTACCGTAAGTGTTATGAATTTACATTTCCATTTACTTTACTCAGGCTGTACAGCTTTTCCTTTTAACATTGTAAAACGATACAGATGTAGTGTACCTCTGGAGTACAAGAAAGAAAGACTTCAGGAGTCGGCCATTCATCCCCTCAAGCCTGCTTCGCTATTCAATTAGATTATGGCTGATCTGTATCCCATTTAACCACCTTAGCTCCTTGATACCCTTACCTAACAAAAATCTACCAATTTACATTAATATATCATTTGTCACGACCTCAGGACATCCCAAAGCGTTTACAGCCAATTAATTACTTTTGCAGCGTAGTCACTGTTGTAATGTAGGAAATGCGGCAGACAATATTGTGCACAGCAAGCTTCCACAAACAGCAATGAAATAAATGACCAGATATTCTATTTTTAGTACTGTTGGTTGAGGGATAAATATTGGCCAGGACACCGGGCAAACTTGCACTTCTTCAAAATAGTGACGTGGGATCTTTTACATCCACCTGAGAGGGCAGATGGGGCCTTGGTTTTAATGTCCCATTCAAAAGATGGCACCTCCGACAGTGCAGCACTCCCTCAGTACTAGTATAGTGTCAGCCTAGATTATGTGCTCAGGTCTCTGGAGTGGGATTCAAACCCACAACCTTCTGATGTGGAGGCAGGAGGGCTAGCCACCACTGAGCCATGGCTGACACCTAAGGTAGCATAAGGTCGAAGTCCACCAAAACACTTGCTAAAAACAATACTACATCAGTTTTCACATTTATTTCATCAAGTAGCTGAGACACAACAAGAATAATGAAAAGATGCGTAGTATGGGCCAGTAACTGGATGGTTGGTGGGGACCAGTAGCTTATAGGACAATAACCACCAGGGGGCAGATCCATTGACTAGGAAACAGCACAGCATTGAACACATTCCAGGCCTGTCTCACAAGATGGTCATTCCAATACAACACGATTCTTGTATTATTATGCATGGCCAAAACTGACATTTTTGTTTTGCGGTTGTTTTTTTTTGTGAGAAGATTTGAGGCTGGCGAATGCCCAGAATTCGGTTTGCTGTAGTTCTGCTCTGGTTATTGGTGCATAGACCCTCTTTCTAGAAGGAATAGTAGTAATGAAATGAAGGTTATGGGGATCTAATGGTTTTCAAAATTATGAAATGTTTTGTGAGAGTAACTAGTGAAAGATTGCTTCTACTGGTTGGTGAATTGATAACAAAGGGGCAGAGACCGAGGATTATCAGTAGAAGATTCAAGGGGAAGTTAGAATTGTTTTCACAGAGGGTTATTGGAACATGGAATGCTTTCCCACAAGGGGCTGTTGAGGCAGAGACTATGATATCATTGGTTAAGTATTTAAAAAGGAAGAATATAAAAGGATACATGTAAATGGGATTAGAATAGACCGTTCCAGTTGAAGAGCTGGCACCAGCACAATGTTTTTGATTATATTGGCCCAGAAATTGATCTCGCTCTGTTCCCGCGGGGGTAAGGCTTCCCCGCGATCTCTCACTCCGCGTGTGCTTTTTCAGATCCAGCTCGCACGAACTTGATGTTCCAGACATCAGCTGGGCAGTGCTTGCGTATCCCACCGGCGTAGTGAATTCGTGCGAGCTGTGGGATCACGTGACTCAGTTAGAGCCAATGGCAGCACACCATCTTCCATTCATAAGTTTCACATACGTGCTGTGAAATCTATGAATCTTACACCCCCCCAAAATAACAGCTAAACCTCAATTAAATTTTTTTTAAAAACCATCACATTAATAAAATAAGTATAGTTAAATAAATTAACCATTTTAAATAAAAAATTAAATTTTTGAAAAAATTTAAAATCTTTTAAAAAGTTATAAAAATAAACTTACCTGTCTTTAAAGTCTCTAAAAAAGATATACCTGTTAAAAAAAATTCAAAAAAATACTTAATTCACTACTTACCTTGTTAAAAGTGGGTCTTACTCCTCCTTTTTCCATTTCTAAAATCTTCTGTACTTACCTGCGCGTCCAAAGCACGAAGTGCACAGCGTGCGCGCAGCCTGTAGCGCGCACGCGATGCACCGAGGACCCGCCCCCTTTTCAAAAGACCAAGTGCCGGTTTTCAGCGCATGCGCAGGGCATGCAGAAAACCGACAATTGGAGAGAGAATACGCGAGAGTACGCAGTGCGTACTCTCGCGTCGCGGGATGAATTTTTGGCCCAATATTTAAATAGGTGATCCGCCTCCTGGGAGCGGGTTGGCTGCCCGCCTCTGTCCCTCTCTGCTGCAAATTCTAGTTTATGAAAATAAGGAGTGTTAGTGAACTGATATGTGTGGTACAAGATACTGATAAAAGTTGATCCATTTCAATTACTAATGGTTAATATTTTGGGATCTATACTTACATTTAGTTTTTTTTTGGTTTAAAAAAAAAATGAACTAGTTTAGTTGAGAGAACACAAAAGCGGCTGTTTGGTTCCATGTTTGTTTCCCTTTCCCTCTTTCCCTCTCCCACTTTCCCTCACCTCGTTCCCTCTCAACATAACGAAAACAGATTATCTGGTCATTAGCACATTGCTGTTTGTGAGACCTTGCTGTGCACAAGTTGGCTGCTGCGTTTCCCACATTACAACAGTGACTCCACTTCAAAAGTACTTCATTGGCTGTAAAGCGCTTTGAGATGTCCGGTGGTCATGAAATGCAAGTCTTTTTTCTTTTTCTCTCCTTTTCCTTTGCCTCTTGCCCTCTCCTTCTTTCCCTCCAATTCATGACCCCAATAATGTAACTGTTGTATGATGCAAAGTACACAACTTGTAAGTTATTTATTGATATTTGCTATTTAAAAGAGATGAATTTGGTCTATAGTTGAACATTTTTCTCTTGTAGTTTAAAAAAAACCAAATTGGAATGAAAACTGTCGTCTTTTTGTTTTTCAAGGCTGGTACAATTACCTTTCAGCACAGAAACAACAACTAGTTGAAAAACACAGGCAGCAGGAGCAAGAACGTATAAATAGCGAGAAAGCAGTGTGGCAAAGCCAGGCCAGAGCACTAATGAAAGAATTAGAAACATCCCTGGGCACCAGGCAACATCTGTACTGTAGTTATCGAGTGTCACAAACATTTAGACTGGAATTAGAGGAGAAGATGCTTAGCCAAGCTGTTACAAACCCAGTTGCTAAAGAGTTGGGCATCGAAGACGACTTGAAATATATCTTTAAACATGAAACACACTGTGCAAATATGCAAAACAGTGACAAAAAGCAAAATGGTCAGTTAATGTGGGTGTTCTTCAAAAGCTGGGAGGATCGAATCGAACTGCAGAAATTGAAGAAATTCAAGATAATGGAATTGGGGGAAAAAGGAAACTAGAAGGTTGGTGATTTTTTAGAGGTAGTCATTGTGCCCCACTGTAGACCCAGCTGAAGCTGTTGCACCATTCACTACCAAAACAAACATTCAGACGATTAAAGTAAAATCCACAGGAGCTGCAATAATCTGTCATAATGAAGGAACCTCCGTGGATAATAGGAATTGGCAGATAATCCACAAATATCCTTTCAATGGGTGTTCGAAATTAACTTTGTGGATTTTCTATTTCATTTTAAATTAAAAGCTTTTTTTTTGGTGACCCCCCCCCCCCCCCCAATTCCCACTGGTCTCCCAACCCAAAGCCCACAAACACGTTGGAGCAATATTCGAGAGTGCTGATAACGGGTGGCAGACACAGTATAAAGATCTCAACTTTCTGGTTGAGATTGTGTTTCTCATCTTGCTCAGTAATGTTTACTTCATGCTGAAATCTTTGGACAATCTCTTCCTCAGCAATGCAAGTCAATTGCCCAGATACAGTAAAAAGGGGAAAAGCAGACGTAACGATCAACAGTGTATTTCACTATTGCAACAGTATGGGTAACCAAATCAATGTGTGACCAATAAATCTAATCAACCAATTTAGAACAACAGAGTGCCGATATATTAAACTTTCATGGTCAATTTGTTGCTCAATTTACTCCCAATTACTCACTGCTTCACATCAGGGATATAGGGAGTGTGAAGTGCGCACAGAGTGGATTTGGCTGAGTAATCAAGTTTGGCACAGTTCACGGGTTCAGTAGGGTCCATGAGTGTGTGTTTTTAAAAACAACATGTTGCCGCATACAGGACTGGTGTGCTGGTCTAAATAAATAACTGATGAATCATGGTGAAGGGATATGTGCAGATTTGTGGGATTTTGGATCATGTATAAGGGGCTTGAAAAACACCTGATTTTGGATTGTGTGTAAGGGGTTGAAATCATTTGATGGAATATGTGTAAGGGGTCAAAAACACCTTTGGATCATGTATAAAAGGCTTGGAATTGGCTGATTTTGTTGCATCATTATTTTTGAATGTTTTTTAGGCGAAAAAAATGCTGTGCTTGATTATTTCATTGTGCATATTTTTAGAGGAGTATATGTCATTTTTTCCCATGAAATTTGAGGGCAGGAGAGCAGCAATTTATACCTGGGTCAGGGGTACAGTTTGGAACTGATGAAAAACATCCTGTAAAATAAAAGTCATCATTGTGCTCTCTTGGCCATATCTGTTGTATGAACAAAATAAAAATAAAAATAATTGTATTCCTCTTGTGATTTCTGTCCCCAATTTTCTTCCTATTATGTACTTGCTGGAAAAGGGAAATTTGAGATATGGTTACTGGTTCTGGAATCTATGACAAGCTATTTCACCTTGTCCAGAACAGTAGAACCAGCGGACATGGCCTGCGCTTGAAGAGGGTAAATTTAAAACAATATCTGTGAAACATTCCATGAGCAAGTGGCCAATCTATAGAACAAACTCCCGAGGGAGACGGTAGAAGCAGTTCGTATTGATTCATTCAAATGCAAATTAGATAGATTTCTTTCAGAAAATAAAATTTTGGGATATAGTAGCTGAGTAATTTGCGACATAATGTGGTAAGTGTAGCTTGTTTTGAAGGAACAGGTGACTTTGGATCTATGGTTTCCAAAGTTCTCTACCACTGGGGGTTTCCTCATGTAATGTCTGGGTCTGTTGTAGACTAATTGATCGAGATTGATTGCTATGATTAGTGAACAACCCCATTATCGTTGTATCATGTGACTACTTGGTAGAAGATGACCAGATGGACCTTGGGTCTTTTTTCATCTAGAAATACGTTCCTATCTCTCCTGATTCATTCATTCTGCCACAACCCTCCAAATCAACCAAGTGGCCATTATTCATGTGTGAGCCTTAACAATGAGTGTCAGCAGGCTATTTTACCATGGAGAGCATTGTAGCCAAACCTGAGCCTCTTCTTACCCAACATGTCCAGACATACATTCTAGTGGAAGCCAGTAGATAACCATTAGGAGCTCGAACCATTTTTTTTTTCAGTCTCTCTCTGCTCCCTAGGCCAGGGTGACTGAAGCCTATTATAGTCATAGGATCTTACAGCACAGAAGGAAGCCATTTGACCCCTCATGCCTGTGCCGGCTCTTTAAAAGAGTGTCTCTATTGCTGCTCCAGCTGAAATCATATACTGAGAATCGAACTTGGGGGCCATCTATTCTGTGTGGCTTAATGCTACATTGGGCCGTGCCTTCACCCACTAGGCCACTGTACTTATGTAGATAGCCCAAGGGCAGTGTGCACGGGATGGAGGTGCTGGTTAGGGAGAAGCTTGGGGTGGGTGGGGGTGGCCGGTGGAATTAAAAGAACGAAGTTTGGTAGCGAAGAGAATTGAGAGTGCAGTGGGAGTGTGTGGCAGAGTCGATTGCTAGCCATCATTTGAGAAAGGATTCAGGGAAGAATGACTGCAGGGTATGGGGGATGCCCACTGACGCCCACTGACGCCTCCAACACTGGCCCCAGATTGAGCAATAATGTTATCAGAGCTGAATCCATAAATATTTACAACACTTTGACCCGCTGTGGTTCTTTTTGTGTGATACTGAGTAAGATATACCTGTTTTAAGGTATGCTATTGAGTTATTTTTAAACAATGATGTCGGCCCTGTTTAACAGTCACATCAAATATGTTGCAGAGCTGTTGCCAAAATGATTTAGAAAATAATAAACTCCACATGCTGCAGATCAGGAAGTAGGAAGACTGATTATTAACTTATCAGGAGTAATTTCAATCTAACCAGTCTGGCAGGAAACTGAGGGGATTGGATCGGCTGCCATCTCTTGTGCATCGTCCACTTCCTTCGCCCCACTATTTGCGGCCGTGCCTTCAGCCGTCTAGGCCCTAAGCTCTGGAATTCTCTCCCTAAACCTCTCTGCCTCTTTCCTTTAAGACACTCCTTAAAACCCACCTCTTCGACCAAGCTTTTGGTCACCTGTCCTAATTGCTCTTCCTTTGGCTTGGGTACAGTTTTTGTCAGATTACACTCTACTGACGTGCCTTGGGATGTTTTACTACATTAACAGCGCTATATAAATGAAAGTTGTTGTATTTTGTACTCCGCCCAATATTAATCTGCATTGACTATGACCAAGAGTAAAATTGGATGGGATGTAAAACGGGTGCTGTTCCGATCTCATCACTCTCTCGCTGGGCAGGTTAGGTTAAAATTACCTCCCCAAATTCCAATGCAATGCAATTTGACCAATGCTCCAGTTCACGCAGGTCCATTATTAACCAGCGGCAAAGATGGTAAACTACAAATGAGTAGGAATGATTTGAGATATCATGTAAATCACCATAGTGTAAGAATGTGTCCACAGGTAAGGGGCTTGGCCAAGCTTTTATCTTCATGGCCCACATAAGTTCATACCATGGAGTCTTGGAGGTCACCTATGAAGTTTAAATCCATATTCTCATTAATTATTCAAATTAATCATTTGTATTTCAAGTTGCCAATACTAACAAATTTTGCATTCTAATTTAGTATTTATGTACCAATGAGGTAACAGAGCTAAAAATAGCCCTTTTAAAACCTCTAGGCCCAAAATATTTAAACAGGACAAACCAGAGAGTAAGAAACATAAAGGCAAATAGGACTGGGGTGAGTGGGCTGTGCGGGTTGCCTTGCTAAGGCATTGGGGGCTGCCAGTGCTTTCTGGGGCTGACAGTGCTTTCTGGGGCTGCTGTTTGGACGCCCATTCTATAAGCCTTTTTGATTTTCCTTGTTCAATGTTCGATATTGGATATCTACCTTTTGTAATCAGTTCTGCAAAGAATGGACCAACATGAACTATATTACTAGGAGGAATAGTGTCCCACAATGTAAATGAACCGAACCTGATATATAGAGGTATGGCACTTCTGGAGGGAGAGAGGGGAAAAAGTTGACCTAACAGCTTTATAATCATCTCCTTCCATGCAGCACTAGGCAAAGAGAACCCAGGGAGAAGTACGGTCGTGTGCACAGTGACCCACAACCAATTGTACAATTGTAGGAGTACCTTTGCCACAAGAGCTGCAGCGGTTCAAGAAGGCCCATCACCACCTTCTCAAGGGCAACTAGGGGTGGGCTTTGCCAGTGATGCCCATATCCTGAGAATGAAGAGTTTCCTCTTGTGCCGCTGGTCCAAACACAAGGGAGTTAAGACCAGGAAGATGGAATTAGCTCCAAAGGAGTTCCTGCAAACTAAGTCAGGTGTTTTGGGCGATCCCAACCCCCAGGGAGCAGTGACATGGATTCCTGTTTGCAATTCTCCACCTGCCAATTTGCTGTTATCAGTTATGCAGTCAGGGAAGAAATGGAGTGAGGGTTACGTGCTTTCTGTTCACATGGAGCTTTACCCTCCAGCTCCCCTGTGCTGCCCCTGATCTAGGAGAGGGTGATGCTGGTACCTGGTACAAATGTGGGTCCAGTACTACAACAACAACAACTTGCATTTGTATAGCGCCTTTAACATAGTAAAACGTCCCAAGCCACTTCACAGGAACGTTATCAAACAAAATTTGACGCCAAGTCACATAAGGATATGTTAGGACAGATGACCAAAAGCTTGGCCAAGGAGGTAGGTTTTAAGGAGCGTCTTAAAGGAGGAAAGCGAGGCAGAGAGGTTTATGGAGGGAATTCCAAAGCTTAGGGCCTAGGCAGCTTAAAGCACGGCTGCCAATGGTGGAGCGATTAAAATAGGGGATGCACAAGAGGCCAGAATTGGAGGAGCGCAGAGATCTCGGAGGGTTGCAGGGCTGGAGGAGGTTACAGAGATAGGGCGGGGTGAGGCCATGGAGGGTTTTGAAAACACGAATGAGAATTTTAAAATTGAGGTGTTGCCGGACTGGAAGCCAATGTAGATCAATGAGCACATGGGTGATGAGTGAATGGGACTTGGTGCGAGTTAGGATACGAGCAGCCGAGTTTTGGATGAGGTCAAGTTTATAGAGGGTGGAAGATGAGAGGCCACCCAGGAGAGCATTGGAATAGTCAAGTCTAACCCACCTAATCAGCACAACATTGAGAAAGTTCTTAATTGGCTTTTTAGCTATCAGCAACATACAAGATACAGTTTAGGCCTTCATACTGCTGAGCATTGTTATGATGTAAAAAGTAAACTTATTTTTCTATAAAGTGGTGCAAGTATAATGAGGGCAGAGCTCAATGTTAATCCTGGTGATTGCTGGGAACACAAAGGTTTGGAGAAGTGATACTGGGGTGCCAATGAGATAGTAGGAGATTTACTCAAAGTCTAACCTCGGCAGTCCTGATGGGAGGATGTATTTGAAAAGTGTTAGCTTTAGGATTCATTTCAAATTTGTTTCTCCAGATGAAGGTGTTAGAGATGCACTTTACTGTGAAAGTGAATGAGAGGTCTGTGGATTCAATCTTTTATTTAATTAGTCACGTAGTTATTGCAGTGCATGTGGTATATCTGCTGGTTTAAAGGAAAGTGACACACAATCCATTAGTGTTATATTGAATATTTGTCTAATAAAGATTTTACAATCTGAGCAAACGTCTGCCTGTGATTTGTATTGGGGTATATTTTGGATGAGATGTTAAACTGCCCTCTCAAGTAGATGTAAAGTGACAATTTTCGAAGAAGAGCAGGGAAATTCTCCATGGTGCCTGGCAAATATTTATCCTTCAACCAACATCAATAAAACAGATTATCCGCTCATTATCATATTGCTGTTTGTGGCACCTTGCTGTGTGCAAATTGGCTGCTGCGTTTCCCACATTACAACAGTGACTACACTCCAAAAGTACTTCATTGGCTGTAAAGCGCTTTGAGATGTCCGGTAGTCGTGAAAGGTGCTATATAAATGCAAGTCTTTCTTTCTTACATTACAATAGTGATTACACTTCAAAAGTACTTCATTGGCTGTAAAGATCTTTGAGACATCCTGAAGTTGTGAAATGAAAGTTCTTCTTTCTTATTTTGTTATTGGGAAGAGTCATTTCATTGGTAAGCAGAGAGGCCAGCATGATCTGACTGCAGCACTTTTACTTGTTTATTGATAATGACAGATGAGAGGCTAAAGTGTTGCAGATCTCTTTAACTCTGCACTGAGCAGCTGTTCTCAGATTGCACAGACACAGTGTTTGAGCAAGTTTGTCGCTTGCAAAATAGCAAGCCAGAATAACACAGAAGTGACTGAACAAGTGCCTAGTTTTCTAGTCTGGAAGAGTTGGAGCACATAAGTTCAAGGCGACATCCAGACCAATTCACAAACAAAGTGTCTGTTTGTTAATTATTGTCTGTTCCCAAACCAGATTTAGCATCATGGTACAGACCATTGTTTTGCAGAACAATGGCGAGAAACGTCGAGAAATCATGGCCGGAATTTTCTGGGGTCCATGCGAGCGGGAGTGGAGGCGGGTCGGGTGGGAAATTGGAAAAAAGTGGGAGCGGGTCGGGAACCCGCCGTCATCACGTGCCTTTCCCACGGGCGCGTTTACCAGTGCAGCAGCGACCCGACTGGCAGAGGTGGGCGACCTAATTGAAATCATTATCAGTTTGTTTACAGACACTTAAGAGCCTTTTCCCCTCTATATTTAAAATTTCCCTGCATGGCCACGGGATTCATGCAGCTCAGGAACCACGTCTGTCAACATAAGGCGGGAGTTGAGTGGCCATTGTACCAGCTGATTAGTTGACAGCATCAAATGTAGTTTAAAAGCTCCCACCTGACAGCTGATCATTTTCCTCAGGCAGAAGCTGTTGCTGATTACATTGCCAGCACAGATTGAGCTTTCTACAGGCTGCAAGTCTTTCCAGCAAAGTTTCCATCCAGTGTCACCTCATTGGAAGAACCTCTCTCACCACTGACAGATTGCTTCTGTCAACTCTACTTCATCTGCCATCTCTTCCATCAGCATGGGTGCCATTTATACTGTCTCACCTTGGTCCTCAGAATCTGACCACGATTCCCAACACAGCAGCACCAGGCACACCAGCACCACTAACAACAACACCACCAACCTTCTCCTCAATGCCTTGATGCACCACAGGACAGACGGCATCAGCGCAGGGCTGCACCACGCTGGAGGCGATACCCCCAACACAGGGTATACAGGCAGAGGATGAGCTTCCTCAACATGACTGAGCAGCAGTGCCAAAGGAGGCTCAGTCTATCGCGCCAGGTCATCGCAGACATTTGCACATTGCTGGAGGAAGACCTGCAGCCCAGAGGAGCGGGTGGACACACCTTACCAGTGGCTATCAAAGTCACCAGCGCCGTCAACTTCTTTGCCTCAGGCTCCTTCCGGGGATCTGCAGCAGACATTTGCGGCATCTCGCAGTCGGCCACCCACAGATGCATCATACTGCTCACTGATGCCCTCTTTGACATGTCAGCCAATTATATCAACTTTGCCACTGATGAAACCAGTGTTACTGAGTGGGCGCTCGGCTTTGCCACACTGGCTGGTTTTCCACGGGTGCAGGGCGTCATTGACTGCACACATGTGGCCATCAGGGCACCCCATCATCACCCAAGAGTGTTTGTCAACCGCAAGGGCTTCCACTCGCTCAATGTGCAGCTCGTCTGCAACCATAGGAAGATCATCATGCATGTGTGTGCCAAATTCCCTGGCAGCTGCCATGACTCTTTCGTCCTGCGCCTGTCCACCCTCCCTCAGCTCTTCACACCTCCAAATATGTTTTCCAGCTGGCTGCTTGGAGAAAAGGGCAATCCACTGAAGACGAGGCTCATGACACCCTTGAGGAGGCCAAGTACTGAGGTCAAGGAGAGAAATAACGAAAGCCACATCTCCACCAGATGTGTCATAGAGCATGACAATAGGCATGCTGAAAATGCACTTCAGATGCCTTGACAGATCTGGAGGAGCCCTTCAGTACACACCAGCCAGGGTCTCCAGAAGCGTCACTAATACGATAGCAAAATACTGCGGATGCTGTAAATCTGAAATAACAACAGAAAACGCTGAAAAAACTCAGCAGGCCAGGCAGCATCCGTGGAGAGAGAAAGAGAGTTAACGTTTCAGGTCGATGACCTTTCGTCAGAACTGTGAAGAGCCGGAAATCAAATAGATTTAAGGCCAGATTAAAGCTGGGAAAAGGGGGAGGCCACCTTTTTTTTCCTCCTAGAAGCTGGCAGCTGTCCTTCATTCTGCCAGTGGATTTCACACTTCTTTCAGCCTTAATCTGTCACATTAACACCACCTCTAGACTTGCATATATCTTAATGTCTCTTAATGTCTCTTCATCTCCCCCTTTGTTCTTTTATCCCCTCCCCCTTTTCCCAGCTTTACTCTGGCCTTAAATCTATTTGATTTCCGGCTCTTCACAGTTCTGACGAAAGGTCATCGACCTGAAACGTTAACTCTCTTTCTCTCTCCACGGATGCTGCCTGGCCTGCTGAGTTTTTCCAGCGTTTTCTGTTGTTATCTCCAGAAGCGTCGTCGTCTGCTGCGCCCTGCACAACTTAGTGCAGTAACGAGGATTAGCGCTGCATGAGGAGCAAAGCTCTGAGTGCACAGCCTCTTCAGAGGAGGAGGAGGAGGAAGAGGAGGAGGAGTATCAGCTGGAAGATGAGGAGGAGCAGGAGCTGGAGGAACCTGCGGTGCAGATCCCACCAGCACTCGAACACATTGTTGCCCTGGAGGCTAGAGAAGGCCTCAGCATGGCCAGATTTACTTAACTTTACGTAATACACCCATATGGCTGCCACATGCTGTGCCAGGTTGGCACCACACAACAGCCACACCATTAAGCATCCCTACAATGACCAATCCATTCCTTTCACAGTCACCACCATTGCTGGAGGTAACATTATGTGTGACCCTTCACTCCAACTCACTAAGCCACTTCCAATGGTGCACACAAATTTGTCCAAGACCGGAAAGTTTTGAAAAGAAAGAAATTTATGGTTCACATGACATTAACTGAAACTTCACATCAACACTGAATAAAACACCCAATTGGCTACCCTTGTGTGGCATCTTTCTCTTACGCGTGCTTCTAAGAGGTGTTATTCCTGTGGCTTCAGCAGAGGTAGAGGCAGCCTCCTCACTTCCCTGCTGCGACTGTTTAGACACTTTTGGCGGTCGTCCTCTGGGTTTTGGAGCCTGTGATGGCCCTGCCAAAGTCTGCTCCTCCTGCAACTGTGCAGGGGCAGACTTGGCCATTGCTGTCCGGGGAGGCATCTAGGGCTATGACTGAGGGGGTGGCAACGGGGGAGCAGTGTGAGCGCTTTGAGAGGAGCCCCCACTTCCATGTCCCCTCTCACTGTCATCCCTCTCATGGGCCACCCACACTTCCCTGCTAGCAAGGAGCTGGAGAGCACCTTGCTGCACAGCAGTGGGGCCATGAGTACCCACGTCTACACTGACATCGCTCCTAGAGAGGAAGTCTATGAGCCTCTGCCATCTAGTCTCCATAGATACCCATCTATTGTCCATAGATACCCATCTATTGTCCATAGATACCCATCTATTGTCCATAGATAGCCATCTGTTCTGCATAGATACCCATTTTGTTGGGGAGAAATTAATTCACTCCAGTCTGTGTTGATAGGTAAAAGCAAAACAGTTTATTAATGTTCAGAGATCTCTGGGAGAAGCGTCATAGACCTCACCCGGCCTAGTGACCCCAGCTTCTCAACCTCCCTTTGTCAGTTACAACCTTTTATTTAAGAATTATCCAATCACATTGTTAAAGAATATCACATGATTACAATTGTGTCAGTCAGACTAAAACATGTTCATTCATTATATTTCTTATCTCTGTCAGCTACAAACTAAAAACAATCTTTAATATATATATATACTGCAAGCAATGTTTGTTGGGAACCACATTCTATGTCTTGCCTGGGTGCTGGGTCTGAACTCATTCCCATACTTGTCCATTGTATTTCTCTACAGTTGCCCATTGTATGCTGTCCTTGAATGGAGCTAGGCAGCCATTCCTTATCATCCACCTGGTTGCTTCTTATTCTATTTCATACATAACTTCCATTCCCTTTACAGCTAAGAGAGTTTAATTTAACATGAGTTCAAATTAACCCCTTCAGTCCCTCCTGTCGGTCCCGTGCCAAATTAAATTTTGGTCAGGGATACTGACTTCTTTCCCGCATTTATCATCCCGGGATTATACCTGTATTGATAAACTCGTCTCTCCCTTCTATCTATCCTTGGTGTTGGGTGTATGGTGGTCTGTACGAAAAGAAAACAGCTTTACATATATATATCCTGTAGCAGCTGTTCATTGCCTGGTTCAATATTGACTACAGCGACCGGCATCATTCTGGCCATAGCTGCCTTACAACATGCATTTAAAATCATCAGTATAACACAGAACGCTATTCCAATTATGAGAACAATTATCAGTCCATGCATCAAATATGAACCCCAGGCTCGAGGGGCCGATTGGCCTACTCCTGCTCCTATTTCTTATGTTCTTATGTTCTTATGTTATGACTGAAAAAGTACTCAGTGTGTTAGTCTGGAAGAGTTGGAGTACATAAGTTCAGGGCAACAACAGCAAAGTGTCAATTTGTTAATTATTTTCTGTTCCCAAACCAGATTTAACATCTTGGTACAGAACATTGTTTTGCAGAACAATGGCGAGAAATGTCTGGAAATTATATGATGCGGAGATGCCGGTGTTGGACTGGGGTGGACAAAATTGAGAGGTCGCACAACACCAGGTTATAGTCCAACAGTTTTATTTTAAATCACAAGCTTTCGGAGTTACAACTCCTTCGTCGGGTGAAGTGAGGAGATACAGAATCGTCAAAGCATATATAGATAGAGAACAATGCATGTGTAACTTACAATTGCAGACAACTAAATTCAATCATCCTGACTGTTTATCTGCCGAGGTGTGATAAAGTTAATCAGGTCAGCCAGGAAGGTACCACATCAAAGACATAGCAAGATACAACTGAGACAATGAGGTGGAGTCGCATGGGGTCTAACGTGTCAAAAGCTGCCGTCTGTATGTAAAACTATTAACTTTAAAATTTTTACTTTTTTACTGGGAATCACATCTGTGAACAAGCCAACGACGACTCGAGTCCGGATCACGTCATGTATCGTGACATAAACCCAAGATCCCGATTGAGACCGTCTTCATGAGTGCGGAACTTGGCTATCAGTTTCTGCTCGATGATTTTGCGTTGTCGTGTTTTCCTAAGGCCGCCTTGGAGAACGCTTACCCGCAGATCCGAGGCTGAATGTCCTTGACTGCTGAAGTGTTCCCCGACTGGGAGGTAACAATCCTGCCTGGCGATTGTTGCGCGGTGCTCGTTCATACGTTGTCTCAGTGTCTGCATGGTCTCGCTGATGTACCATGCCGCGGTGCATTCTTTCCTGCAACGTATGAGGTAGACAACGTTGGCCGAGTCACATGAGTATGTACCATGTACCTGGTGGGTAGTGTCCTCACGTGTGATGATGGTATCTGTGTTGATGATCTGGCATGTCTTGCAGAGTTTGCCGTGGCAGGGTTGTGTGGTGTCGTGGTCGCTGTTATCCTGAAAGCTGGGTAATTTGCTGCGAACGATGGTACTTCTGAGGTTAGGCGGCTGTTTGAAGGCAAGTAGTGGAGGCGTGGGGATGGCCTTAGCGAGGTGTTTGTCGTCATCGATGACATGTTGAAGGCTGCGAAGAACATGGCGTAGTTTCTCCGCTCCGGGGAAGTACTGGACGACGTAGGGTACCCTGTTGGTTGTGTCCCGTGTTTGCCTTCTGAGGAGGTCTATGCGATTTTTCGCTGTGGCCCGTCGGAACTGTCGATCGATGAGTCGAGCGTCATATCCCGTTCTTACGAGGGCGTTTTTCAGCGTCCGTAGGTGTCCATCGCGTTCCTCCTCGTCTGAGCAGATCCTGTGTATTCGCAGGGCTTGTCCATAGGGGATGGCTTCTTTAACGTGGTTAGGGTGGAAGCTGGAGAAGTGGAGCATCGTGAGGTTGTCCGTGGGCTTGCGGTAGAGTGAAGTGCTGAGGTGTCCGTCTTTGATGGAGATTCGTGTGTCCAGGAATGAAACCGATTCTGAGGAGTAGTCCATGGTGAGTTTGATGGTGGGATGGAACTTGTTTATGTTATCGTGTAGTCTTTTCAGTGATCCTACGCCATGGGTCCAAAGGAAGAAAATGTCGTCAATGTATCTGGTGTACAGCATTGGCTGGAGGTCCTGTGCAGTGAAGAAGTCTTGCTCGAACTTGTGCATGAAGATGTTGGCGTATTGGGGTGCGAATTTGGTCCCCATGGCTGTTCCGTGTGTTTGGGTAAAAAATTATATATCGTAGTATCTGACTTGCTTTGTAGCATCGGCCTCACAGTATCAGCCAGCATTTACACTACAAGCTTAATGTAAGTATGAAGTGGTTTCAGCTCTGCACCAATGTTAAGTTTAGGTGTTAAGGCCCGAACCAATTCAAAGGAAGTGGGTCTGATGATGTCATTTGATGACGCGTCATCCGCCAGTTTCCTTAAAGGGACCACGGCCACATTCATTTTGACAGTTGTGCTGTCAGTGTTCTACAGCATTGACGGTGCTGGTGTGGGGTGGTGTCCAACTGGCGCATCATGTGGTAGCCAGGGTGTACAACGTCAAGTGAAGTAAATCTGGCCATAGTGAGGCCATCGCTGGCCTCCCGGGCAGCAATTTTGTTGGGTGCTGATGCCCTGTGTCCTCATAGAACCATAGAAAGTTACAGCACGGAAGGAGGCCATTTCAGCCCATCGTGTCCGCGCCGGCCGACAAAGAGCTATCCAGCCTAATCCCACTTTCCAGCTCTTGGTCCGTAGCCCTGTAGGTTACGGCACTTCAAGTGCACATCCAAGCACTTTTTAAATGTGGTGAGGGTTTCTGCCTTTACCACCCTTTCAGGCAGTGAGTTCCAGACCCCAACCACCCTCTGGGTGAAGAAATTTCCTCTAAACCTCCTACCAATTACTTTAAATCTATGCCCCCTGGTTGTTGACCCCTCTGCTAAGGGAAATAGGTCCTTCCTGTCCACTCTATCTAGGCCCCTCAATTTTATACACCTCAATAAGATCACCCCTCAGCCTCCTCTGTTCCAAACAAAACAACTCCAGCCTATCCAATCTTTCCTCATAGCTAAAATTCTCCGTTCCAGGCAACATCCTCGTAAATCTCCTCTGTACCCTCTCTAGTGCAATCACATCTTTCCTGTAAGGTGGTGACCAGAACTGCACGCAGTACTCTAGCTGAGGCCTAACTAGTGTTTTATACAGTTCAAGCATAACCTCCCTGCTCTTGTATTCTATGCCACAGCTAATAAAGGCAAGCATTCTGTATGCCGTCTTAACCACCTTATCTACTTGACCTGCTACCTTCAGGGATCTGTGGACCTGCACTCCAAGGTCCCTTTGTTCCTCTACACTACCCAGTGTCCTACCATTTATAGTGTATTGCCTTGTCTTATTAGCCCTCCCCAAATGCATTACCTCACACTTCTCCGGATTGAATTCCATTTGCCACTGTTCTGCCCACCTGACCAGTTCATTGATATCTTCCTGCAGTCTACAGCTTTCTTCTTTATTATCAACCACACAGCTGATTTTAGTATCATCTGCAAACTTCTTAATCATACCCCCTACATTCAAGTCTAAATCATTGATATATACCACAAAAAGCAAGGGACCTAGTACTGAGCCCTGCGGAACCCCACTGGAAACAGCCTTCCAGTCACAAAAACACCCATCAACCATTACCCTTTGCTTCCTGCCTCTGAGCCAATTTTGGATCCAACTTGCCACTTTGCCCTGGATCCCATGGGGTTTTATTTTCGTGACCAGTCTGCTATGTGGGACCTTATCAAAAGCCTTGCTAAAATCCATATACACTACATCAAACGCACTACCCTCATCGACCCTCCTTGTTACCTCCTCAAAAAATTCAATCAAGTTAGTCAGACACGACCTTCCCTTAACAAATCCATGCTGACTGTCCTTGATTAATCCGTGTCTTTCTAAATGAAGATTTATCCTGTCCCTCAGAACTTTTTCCAATAATTTTCCCACCACTGAGGTTAGGCTGACTGGTCTGTAATTACTTGGTCTATCCCTTTCTCCCTTTTTAAACAAAGGTACAATGTTAGCAGTCCTCCAGTCCTCTGGCACCACACCTGTAGCCAGAGAGGATTGGAAAATGATGGCCAGAGCCTCTGCTATTTCCTCTTTTGCTTCTCTTAATAGCCTGAGATACATTTCATCCGGGCCTGGGGATTTATCCACTTTTAAAGCTGCTAAGCCCCTCCTGTGCAGCATCAGGTGATTGCAGAGAAGGTTAGTGTTGTTGGTGATGTTGGTGTGCCTGTTGATGTTGGTGTTGGGGCTGATTGTGGAGGGAATCAGAGGAGCAAGGTGAGATTTTTTCAAGGGCACTGATGTTGCTGGAATGGATGGCAGCTGAAGTTGAGATGAGAGATGCGATCTGTCAATGGTGAGAGAGCTTGCTCCAAGGAGGTGACAGTGGATGGAGAGTTTACTCCAAACACTTCCAAACTGCATACAGCTCAAAAGTGTCTTCCAAGTCCTGAAGGCTCAAGCTTCTGACACTGGAAAATGAACAGCTGTGAAATGGTAGCTTTCATACCACTTTTGCAGCTCTCACCTATTCACAGCAATGGGGAGATATAGAGAACCCAACCTACTTACCTGACGTGATCTCCGAACGATGTGAACCTCGTTAAAAAAGTGGTAAAATAGAAATAGGCTGCAAAATAGTAGTTAACAAGCATTTAACTATCTTAAATGCTTCCCCTGCCGCTTGGTGTCGGGTCTGTTCTGAAATCGCAGACCCGACACTTTGGAAACTTACATGGAGGCGGGTTCGGAGTGGGCTTAGACGGCTGGAGTCATGGATGTCATTGGTGGGGCGAAGGGAGTAGGGGATGCGTGAGCGGCCAGAGTTGGAGGTACACAGAGTTCGCAAAAAGGTTGTAAGGCTGCAGGAGGTTATAGATATAGAGAGGCCACAGAGGGATTTCAATCTAATAGAATATCATCTATTTGTTTACATTCCCCATTTATGAGGCTTAGTTCAAAAACATTAAATCATCTATTTAATTTGACTTTAATAACCGGTTTGTTGTTTGGACAACGCCACTACTACAACATAGAATCATACAGCACAGAGGGAGGCCATTTGTCCTATCGTGTCTATGCCAGCTCTTTGAAAGAGCTATCCAATTAATCCCACTACCCTGCTCTTTCCCCATAGCCCTGTGAATTTTTCCTTTTCAAGTATATATCCAATTCCCTTTTGAAAATTACTATTGAATCTGCTTCCACCACGCTTTCAGGCAATGCATTCCAGATCATAAATTTCTGTATAAAAAAATCTCCTCATCTTCCCTCCGGTTCTTTTCCCAATTATCTTAAATCCTAGTCCTCTGTTTATCGATCCTTTGCCAGTAGAAACAGTTTGGAACAGGTATTATTTTGAAAATATTTTGATGTATCTCCTTTTTCAAATAAATGTGAAAAGCCAGCTATGATTTATTCATTTTGGAACAATTATAATGCAAAAATAATTGGCTGAGCACACTTCATAGAACGATAGCACCTGTCATTTATCAACTGCAAGTAAACTCCCAACCCTATTGCTTGTTTTATAGAGTCTTTATTTAATACACTATAAACCAAACCACATGCTACAAGCAGAAGCAATTATCAAAACTGGACAGAAATTGTAGCATTTATATGGTAGCAACTCAGCATTTCAAAACAACATATGTGATAGCCTCACCAGGGGTAGTGTAGCTAGTGTTGCTGGGACTGGATAAGCAGTCAATCCAGAGTACTTAGCGGTGACACAAGCTGGGCTGCATTAACCTCACCTGTACACTTCATTTTAAGTGCAAAGTTTCAGGTTTGAATAAATTGCAGTTGAAGGACAGTCAGACTGGTCGTGCATCTTGTGCATTTTAACCTATGGCTGTTCATTCTGGGGAGGGAATCATCCTGGATTTAGTGGGGTAAGAGCATTGGTTGGAAAGGCAAGGTAGTTGTTGAACAGATCGGAAGAGGTGCCAAGGTGAGAGCGGGTGGAAGGTCAGGGGAAAGGAGTTTGAGCAGGCAGTGATAAGAGAGGGAGCAGTATATTCCAGGAACAGAAGGAATGTCTGGCAGGCACAGGGACTGGCAAGTAGTTATGTATGGTGCAGGAGAGAAGGAAGTGCTCAGAGGAATCAATGGTATATTACAAAGATATAATGGAGGAGGATTATGAAAATATAATGATGGAGTATTACAAGGCTATAATGGAGGAGTATTATTATATAATGGAGGATTATTCTGAGGATATAAAGTGGTGGATTATTCTGATGATGTAATTGTGGATTATTCTAAGGATAGAGTGGTGGATTATTCTGAGGATATAGAATGGAGGAGTATTTTCAGGATATAGAATGGTGGATTATTCTGAGGATATAAAGTGGTAGATTATTCTGATGATATAATAGTGGATTATTCTGAGGATAGAGTGGTTGGATTATTCTGAGGATAGAGTGGTTGGATTATTCTGAGGATAGAGTGGTTGGATTATTCTGAGGAGATAATGAATGATTATTATGAGGATAGAATGGAGGAGTATAGAGGTGAGTGGCAGCCAATAAGAAAATTATCCAAACATATTTTACTGACTTGTCACCTGGTAGTGTACAGTTCTAGCTCTGTGACCTGTTTAATGGCACAAGATTCAAGGATTACAATTTTGCCATTGATGTTTGCAGCTCCCAGCTTCACCAGCTCAGTGGAACCTGGCATATGGCAGAGAACCCAGTTTACAGTGACAGGACCCTGAACTTTGTTCCTTTTTTTTTAATATTAAGAGGGATAACAAATGATAGAGGTGGAAATTTAAACTGTAAGAGTAGTTTATGGGACCATGAGAATGATAAAAGGTACTCAGTGCCTGTAAAGAAAGAAAGACTTGCATTTATATAGCACCTTTCACGGCCACCGGACGTCGCAAAGTGCTTTACAGCCAATGAGGTACTATTTGAAGTGTAGTCACTGGTGTAATGTGGCAGCCAATTTGCGCACAGCAAGGTCCCACAAACAGGAATGTGATAATGACCAGTTAATCTGTTTTTGTTATGTTGGTTGAGGGATAAATATTGGCCAGTACACCGGGGATAACTCCCCTGCTCTTCTTCGAAATAGTGCCATGGGATCTTTTACGTCCACCTGAGAGAGCAGACGGGGCCTCGGTTTAACGTCTCATCTGAAAGACGGCACCTCCGACAATGCAGCATTCCCTCAGCACTGCACTGGAGTGTCAGCCTAGCTTTATGTGCTCAAGTCCCTGGTAGTGGGACTATGAACCCACAACCTTTGGACTCAGAGGCGAGTGTGCTACCCACTGAGCCACAGCTGAAGTATCGCAACCAGACAAACCATGAAATAATTTCCATGGGATTAAAACTGAAAATGTCCTTTTACCCCCAACTAGCAAAACTTTCTCTTAGTCTATTTTATCATAAGGCCATAAAACTAACTGGTGTTATTAATGAACGTGTGCCAGCTTATTCCACACTCAACTTCTGTGCACACTTTCAGGCTGTGAGTACACGTTAGGAGGAGACAGAAGGGCTGAGGCCCTGAAGTTCACACTTGTTGGCTGCACAATTCGAGGCAGCTCCTTCTTCATCTTTGAACTTTCCTGCTTGTCAGGGCATGACCACCTGGAATTTAGTGCTCTCTCAAATTTCTCTATGGCTCTCATTTCTTCTGGAGTTGGAGAATGCTCAGCCATGAGGTCTCCTTTGGCAACCGATGGTATTTTGCTTGGCACAAAGACTGGCACCGGCAGGACATTCTTGTACGGGAGCTGATACTCTAATACCTTCTCTCCAAGCCTGCCCATCCTCATCCTCTGATCAGGAGATCTCTGCACAATGAACGTAGCCCGTTGATTCTGGTTGTAGTGCTCTTTCCGAGTGCTATTGTCTTCAGACAGAGCAGTTCTGTTAAATCAAGTGCAGAGTATTAACAGAACCATGTAAGTGTGACAAAACGTCTACAAACTAAAATAAATCAGCCAACTGAAAGCATTATAATCTATTTGAATTCATATTGTACTTTAATATTTCATTGATTTTAGAGAAATTATATTGCTACACTTGGGGTACTTAATTTACAATCATCAGGTTCTCTTTCACAAAAGTCTTTAATCGAAAGCTTTAATTGGAACAAACAGTTGAATATATTTTAGCAGTCTAAGGCTTGAAGTAAATCCACAAGCAAGGAACACCTATTAGTGGAACTGCTTTCATTTATAGATGTGCAAGGAAACTATAACAAACATACAAGCCCATGACACTGAAATAAAGTTACTGATTTCCAGAGTGATTTGCTGCTGCTGTTACACTGGTGGGTTAGTTCTGAGCAGGTTTGTGAACTGCTGAAACCAGTTGACCTCACAAAGCGATCCTTGACCCTTCTGGCACAACGTGCTATCACAGTGCGATCGGGGTGTATCCCTGCACCACTACAGACATGAGTGCCCATCCCAAATATTCAAACAACCCTGTCCCCGGGATTTGGGACAGGAAGACCCCCCTCCCCCCCTGCCCTGCCACACTTCTCCCTCTGCTGCCGGTTCTGCTCATTTTTTACCCTAATTTCTTTTTTCGAACCACTTGACTGGTACAATCAAAAACAGTTAAAGTCAGCCACAAATAAATCAGTTCAACTCATGTTCTTGGCACAAAAATAAACGAAAACGTTAATCATGTTCAAGATTCCTCAAGATGTCTATCACCTAATTTCTTCAAGTATTTTTTAATCTAATGTGATATACAAAAAACACAAAATGATTCATGAAAGTTCTATCTCAAACTTGCAAAAGAGCTACATTTGTAACAGATGCTATCTAGAGTATAATACTGTTTAAAAATGGAAATTTTGAGTGAGTCCATTTTCACATTTCCTGCCACTTGCCCCAGCACCAAATGTCCTCTCTGGCACACACAATATAGAGATTACAATAGGGATTTGCAGTTATCAAGCATCGAATATAATTTGCTAACACTTCACAAGGCAAAACTGTACTGAATGAACCTGTAAGGAAAGCATCGTATACCTGCTCGCTGTCTTTGTTACAATTATCAGATCCTCCCAACAAGCAGTAAAACATTCGCTCTTTGCTGAATTGTCTTCCATTATGTCACAGCTCAGGGCAGTGAAGGGTAGACCACCACCGAGTGTCTTAAATTCAGAAACTGAGGACATCTTTAAACTGTATCTGCAGAAATAAGGGAACGATCCTATGCGTGTTCTTTCAGTGACTCAATATTATCGCCGCAGTTATTGACTGATGTTGTACTGTAGGGCACCTGCTTAAATAAGTTTGTGCTCCTATTTTTGTTTAGGTTGCATCATTTAATTATTGAGTTACAAACTTGGCAGAGCAATATGGACTGAACTAATTGTGATAGCTACACAAAAACGTACAGGAGGCCAGGAAAGTTGGTATGTTTTCTCATTGAAAGGGTTCTACGTAAACTACAAATGAAGCTGGTCAGAGCAGATTGTAATATCTTTCCACACATTTTAATAACCATTGTGCGCACGTCTGATACGTGTTGTAATGATGTGCATTATTACAATTTTGGCCACTGTAATTCCAAACGTGCGGGAACAGATCTAATAATGTAAATCTTGGGAATGAGGACCAGGAAATTGGACCTTGGTGATCTCACTAGATCCCTGCTCCTTTTGTGCGCTGTGGAATTTTCCAACTCGGGTTCACACCTGTGTTAGCAGATCGCACACTGAAAATGAAGGTCTCATTATGCACGCTAAATGAGGGTAAAATGAACCCTCCATTTTCTGTTTTTTGGGCATAAGTCCCGATCAATATTTAAAGGGAGCATTAAAGGGAACCTATGTTCTGGAATGTTGAGAAAAGAGCTCTTAAAGGTACATAGCTTTTTATTTGAATGGCAATTTTTAGTTAAACATTGGGTTTGGTTTCCCCAGCCACAGGTTTTTAAAGGTTTTTGTGGTAGGGAATGAAACAAGGCATGCCAGGGACATGAGTAGTTCACATCTGCCATTATGCCACCAATTGTATCTGCATGCCCTGCACACCTATCTAGCAATGACCAAAGTGAACTGCTTCTGCATCCAGATCAGCACAGAGGCAGTTACAGAGTTATGCCATGTACTGCATACTACATACCTGGAACCAACCTCTAGTATAGGGACAGCACCAGTACCAGCGAAGGTTACCTCCTCCCTCAACTGTTATGCATGTCTCTGCCACCCTCCAGACTAGCATATGAATTGTTTGCAGAATCTTCTTCCTTCTCTTCCGTGCCTATTGGCACATGAGACAACCCATTTCTTCCACTACTTTACACCCAGTAGATTGTGCTCTGGGTTGTTTCTGTAATGAAGTCCCTTTTTTCCATGGACAAATTGTTAGCCCAACTCACAACCTCCTGCCAGGACGAGCGGCTAAATGTGATAGGGGTGCGGTGGGGGGTGGGGGGTTTGCCACTCCACTTCCATTATACATGAGTATCCTATTGGATGGCAACCCAGTATCCAGAGGCTGCAATGTTGGTTTCCTTCTCTCCAAGGCTATAATATTTGTGTGTGCGGGTGCGGGGGGGGGGGGGGGGGTGGGGGGGGGGGGGGGGTGGTGGGGGGCAGCGGACACACTGCTCCCATCAGATGCAAGTATCCCATTGGATGTCAACCTAGTATTCAGAGGCTGGAATTCTGGCTGTGATGGTGGTGGATGGAGGGGGGCACTCCCCTCCCATTGGACGCAAGTATTCCATTGGATGCCAACCCAGTATTCAGAGACCGGAACTCTCATCTCCGCTCACTGGCACTGTCTGGAGTGGGGCTCGTGCACATAATCTTCTGACTCAGAGGAGGGAATGTTACCATTGAGCCAAGGCTCACTCCAGTATCAGGCAATTTGCTGCCTATAAATGCATCCACCAAGTAGGATTAATTGATCAGCACAGCCGAAGCACTTTCACTTCTTTTTGCACTGAATAAGTAAGTATAGCGCGACAACGGCTATCCAATTTCAACACACTGCTGCATTTCACAAAGTACAGAGGGTAACTGATGTTATTCTACAGCCCATCCTGTGCGTGAGTAATTGAACATGTATCATATGGCTAGCATGTTTTGGAAGGATTTTTTGTTGAAGTGCCACTACAATGTCAGTGTGACAACAGTTCCAAATGTAACTTGTGTCTTGTATGCATGCCATGTTGCTGTATGGCTATACATGGTAATGCCATGTTGCTGTATGGCTATACATGGTAATGCCATGTTGCTGTATGGCTATACATGGTAATGCCATGTTGCTGTATGGCTATACATGCTAAGTATTCAAAAGGCTACAAGGTTGAATGACAGCTTTGGAGTGGCAAGCAGTACAAGTAAGAACATAAGAACATAAGAAATAGGAGCAGGAGTAGGCCATACGGCCCCTCGAGCCTGTTCCGCTATTCAATAAGATCAAGGCTGATCATCGGCCTCAACCCCACTTTCCCGCCCGATCTCCATATCCCTTGATTCCCCTAGAGTCCAAAAATCTATCTATCTCAACCTTGAATATACTCAAAGACTCAGCATGAACAGCCCTCTGGGGTAGAGAATTCCAAAGATTCACAACCCTCTGAGTGAAGAAATTCCTCCTCATCTCAGTCTTAAATGGCCTACCCCTTATCCTGAGACTATGCCCCCTAGTTCTGGACATTCCAGCCAGGAGAAACAACCTCTCAGCATCTACCCTGTCAATCCCCTTCAGAATCTTGTATGTTTCAATGAGATCACCTCTCATTTTTCTAAACTCCAGAGAGTATAGGTCCATTCCACAAAATCTCTCATCATAGGACAGCCCTCTCATCCCAGGAATCAATCTAGTGAACCTTCGTTGCACCGCCTCCAAGGCAAGTATATCCTTCCTTAGATAAGGAGACCAAAACTGTGCACAGTACTCCAGGTGTGATCTCACCAAGGCCCTGTACAATTGCAGCAAGACTTCCTTACTCTTATACTCCAACCCCCTTGCAATAAAGGCCAACATGCCATTTGCCTTCCTTATTGCTTGCTGTACCTGCATGCTAGCTTTCTGTGTTTCTTGCACGAGGACACCCAAATCTCTCTGAACACCAACATTTGAAAGTTTCTCACCATTTAAAAAATATTCTGTTTTTCTATTCTTCTACCAAAGTGAATAACCTCACATTTCCCTACATTATACTCCATCTGCCACCTTACTGCCCGCTCACTTAGTCTATCTATATCCCTTTGCAGACCCTTTGTGTTCTCCTCACAGCTTACTGTCCCACCTAGCTTTGTATCATCAGCAAACTTGGATACATTACACTCGGTCCCTTCATCTAGGTCATTAATATAGATTGTAAATAACTGAGGCCCCAACACTGATCCTTGCGGCACCCCACTAGTTACAGCCTGCCAACCTGAAAAAGATCCGTTTATCCCTACTCTCTGTTTTCTGTCCATTAACCAATCCTCTATCCATGCTACTATATTACCCCCAACCCCGTGAGCCCTAATCTTGTGTAATAACCTTTTATGTGGCACCTTATCGAATGCGTTTTGGAAATCCAAATATACTACATCCACTGGTTCCCCTTTATCTACCCTGCTAGTTACATCCTCAAAAACTCTAATAAATTTGTCAAACACGATTTCCCTTTCATAAAACCATGTTGACTCTGCCTAATCATGTTATGATTTTCTAAGTGCCCTGATACCACTTCCTTAACAATGGATTCCAGCATTTTTCCGACTACTGATGTCAGGCTAACTGGCCTGTAGTTCCCTGTTTTTTCTCTCCCTCCTTTCTTGAATAGCGGTGTTACATTTGCAACCTTCCAATCCGCTGGGACCATTCTAGAATCTAGGCAATTTTGGAAGATCACAACCAATGCATCCACTATCTCTTCAGCCACCTCTTTTAGAACCCTAGGATGTAGGCCGTCAGGGCCAGGGGATTTGTCGGCTTTTAGTCCCATTAGTTTTTCTAGTACTTTTTCTCTACTTATATTAATTACGTTAAGCAGTACAAATTATTTCCAAAAGAATAGTTTAGCATATAGATTTTGAACTTTTATGATTTTTCTTTTCAGGAGATAGATAACAGAATTTCTACTGTAAATATATGATATTGCTATTATACGTTCATCATTTGTTTACTTAATTCAATCGTTTAAACTTAAAACGATTTGCGATGTTGTACTGCTCATTGAAAATTAGGGCTAGTGAACTAGCTCTTGGAATAATAGGAAATTGGGCTCACCTCTTAGAATAATCTAACGTTCAGAAGTTGAAAAGTTAAGAATGGTAGAAAAAAATATGACAGGCACCTTTCCTCAGGCCTATTATTTTCTTCCACATTTGCAGTGAGGTGCACTGGGTGTTGGAAGGAGCAATCTCAGACCAGCGTCGACAGCGGGGGAGGAGGAGCCTTTCTTTCTTTCTCTCTCCCACAGAGCGGTCGGCAGCGGGGAAGGAGGAGCGGACCTGGTTGGAGCGGCAGAGGCCTGAGGTGTGTCAATAAAGGGAGGCCCGAGGCTCAGGTAGGCCTCAGACCAGCGTCGACAGCGGGGGAGGAGGAGCCTTTCTTTCTTTCTCTCTCCCACAGAGCGGTCGGCAGCGGGGAAGGAGGAGCGGACCTGGTTGGAGCGGCTGTGGAGAGGGCTTTAAACTAATTAGTGGGGGGGAGGTTTCAAGAGAGCAAAAAATAAAAATGACAACAGAGAGGGTCATAGACATAGGTAGCAGTAGGGGAATCACAAATCAGAGCGTGGCAGGAAGGGACAGAGTGTGTGGAGTAAAAGGTAAACTGGTAAAAAGTGAAAAAGCAGGAACTAAGTGCCACAAAGCATATTTGAAAGTTCTCTATCTGAATGCACGTAGCATTCGTAACAAAATAGACGAGTTAATGGCACAAATAACTACATATGGTTATGATATTGTGGCCATTACAGAAACATGGCTGCAGGGTGACAATGCCTGGGAATTAAACATACCAGGTTATTTAACGATCAGGAAGGACAGGCAGGAAGGAAGGGGAGGTGGGGTGGCTATGTTAATAAAGGAAGGAATCACTGTAATACAGAGTAATGATATTGGGTCAAAAAATCATGATAATGAAACAGTTTGGGTGGAGATAAGGAATAATAAGGGGAAAAAAACATTAGTGGGCGTAGTCTATAGGCCTCCGAACAGTTGCAACTCTATTGGACGGAGTATCAATCAGGAAATAGTTGAGGCATGTAATAAGGGAACATCTATAATTATGGGGGATTTTAACTATCATATTAATTGGACAAATCAAATGGGGCAGGGCTGCCTTGAGGATGAGTTCATTGAGTGTATTAGGGATGGGTTTCTTGAGCAGTATGTAACTGAACCGACCAGGGGGCAAGCAACCTTAGATCTGGTCCTGTGTAACGAGACAGGATTAATTAAAAATGTCCTAGTAAAGGATCCCCTTGGAATGAGTGACCATAACATGGTTGAATTCCATATTCAATTAGAGGGTGAGAAGGTTGGATCTCAAACAAGCGTGCTAAGCTTGAATAAAGGAGACTATGAAGGTATGCGAGCGGAATTGAGTAGAGTGGATTGGGAAAATAGATTAAAGGGTAAGACGACAAATGATCAGTGGTGTACATTCAAGGAGTTATTTTACAACTTCCAAAAAATATATATTCCACTGAAAAGAAAAGGGTGTAAAAGAAAGGACAGTCATCCGTGGCTAAGTAAAGAAATTAAGGATAGTATTCGACTAAAAACAAGGGCATATAAGGTAGCGAAATCTAGTGGGAGGACAGAGGATTGGGAAAACTTTAAAAGGCAGCAAAAAATAACAAAAAGATTGATTAAGAAAGGGAAGATAGATTATGAAAGTAAATTAGCAAAAAATATAAAAACAGATAGTAAGAGTTTTTATAGTTATATAAAAAGAAAAAGGGTGGCTAAAGTAAATGTTGGTCCCTTAGAGGATGAGACCGGGAAATTAATGGTGGGAAATATGGAGATGGCAAAAGCACTGAATGAATATTTTGTATCAGTCTTTACAGTAGAGGACACTAAGAATATCCCAACACTGGACAAACAGGGGGCTATAGGGGGAGAGGAGCTATACACGATCAAAATCACTAAGGAAGTGGTACTCGGTAAAATAATGGGACTCAAGGCGGATAAATCACCTGGACCTGATGGCTTACATCCTAGAGTCTTGAAGGAAGTGGCGGTAGGGATTGTAGATGCATTGGTAATAATTTTTCAAAACTCCCTGGATTCCGCTAAGGTCCCGGCAGACTGGAAAACTGCTAATGTAACACCCTTATTTAAAAAGGGCAGTAGACAGAAGGCTGGTAACTATAGACCGGTTAGCCTAACATCTGTGGTAGGTAAAATTTTGGAGTCCATTATTAAGGAAACAGTAACAGGACATTTGGATAATCATAATTTAATAGGACAAAGTCAGCATGGTTTTACGAAGGGGAAGTCATGTTTGACAAATTTGCTGGAGTTCTTTGAGGAAGTAACATATAGAGTGGATAAAGGGGAACCAGTGGACGTAGTGTATTTAGACTTCCAAAAGGCATTTGACAAGGTGCCACACAAAAGATTATTGCTTAAGGTAAAAAATCACGGGATTGGGGGTAATATTCTGGCATGGATAGAGGATTGGCTATCTAACAGAAAGCAAAGAGTTGGGATAAATGGTTCATTCTCAGACTGGCAATCAGTAACTAGTGGTGTTCCACAGGGGTCAGTGCTGGGTCCCCAACTCTTTACAATCTATATTAACGATTTGGAGGAAGGGACCAAGTGTAACATATCAAAATTTGCAGATGATACAAAGATGGGAGGGAAAGTAGTGAGTGAGGAGGACATAAAAAACCTGCAAGGGGACATAGACAGGCTAAGTAAGTGGGCAGAGATTTGGCAGATGGAATACAACACTGGAAAGTGTGAGGTGATGCACTTTGGCAGGAAAAATCCTAGAGCAATTTATTATCTTAATGGCAAGAAACTGGAGAGTACTGAAGTGCAAAGGGATCTGGGGGTCCTGGTGCACGAAACTCAAAAGGTTAGTATGCAGGTGCAGCAAGTGATTAAGAAGGCAAATGGAATGTTGGCTTTCATTGCTAGGGGGATAGAATATAAAAATAGGGAGGTATTGCTTCAGTTGTACAAGGTATTGGTGAGACCGCACCTGGAATACTGCATACAGTTTTGGTGTCCTTACTTAAGGAAAGACATCCTTGCTCTCGAGGCAGTGCAAAAAAGGTTCACTCGGTTAATCCCGGGGATGAGGGGGTGGTCATATGAGGAGAGGTTGGGTAGATTGGGACTCTACTCATTGGAGTTCAGAAGAATGAGAGGCGATCTTATTGAAACATATAAGATTGTGAAGGGGTTGGATCGGGTGGATGCGGGGAGGATGTTCCCGATGACGGGTGAGACGAGAACTAGGGGACATAGTCTTAGAATAAGGGGCTGCTCTTTCAAAACTGAGATGAGGAGGAACTACTTCACTCAGAGGGTGGTAGGTCCATGGAATATGCTGCCACAAAAACCTGTAGAAGCTACAACATTAATTAAATTTAAAACAGAAATAGACAGTTTCCTAGAAGTAAAGGGCATTAAGGGTTACGGGGAGCGGGCAGGAATTTGGACATGAGTCTAGGTTCGGATCGGTCATGGCCCTGTGGGTAGTGGAGCGGGCCCAGGGACCGTGTAGCCTGATTCTGCTCCTATTTCGTGTGTGCAATTCTGTTAGATGCAGGAGATGGTTCTGTGATAGATAGTAGATTGGCGGTTAGGATCAGATCAGCCATGATCTTATTGAATGGCGGAGCAGGCTCGAGGGGCCGATTGGCCTACTCCTGCTCCTATTTCTTATGTTCTTATGTTCTTATGAGGTGTGTCAATAAAGGGAGGCCCGAGGCTCAGGTAGGCCTCAGACCAGCGTCGACAGCGGGGGAGGAGGAGCCTTTCTTTCTTTCTCTCTCCCACAGAGCGGTCGGCAGCGGGGAAGGAGGAGCGGACCTGGTTGGAGCGGCAGAGGCCTGAGGTGTGTCAATAAAGGGAGGCCCGAGGCTCAGGTAGGCCTCAGACCAGCGTCGACAGCGGGGGAGGAGGAGCCTTTCTTTCTTTCTCTCTCCCACAGAGCGGTCGGCAGCGGGGAAGGAGGAGCGGACCTGGTTGGAGCGGCAGAGGCCTGAGGTGTGTCAATAAAGGGAGGCCCGAGGCTCAGGTAGGCCTCAGACCAGCGTCGACAGCGGGGGATGAGGAGCCTTTCTTTCTTTCTCTCTCCCACAGAGCGGTCGGCAGCGGGGAAGGAGGAGCGGACCTGGTTGGAGCGGCAGAGGCCTGAGGTGAGTCATTAAACTCACCTACGTGGCCTTTTTCCCCAGCGGGGTAAGAGCTTCGCGGGCTTTTTCAAAGGCAGGGGGCGGGGCCAATTCATTGGTACCCGTATATAGGTGGAGCGGTTGCTAAACCCGAGACACTACACTAGTAGTGACTCCCACCCTCCCACCTCCTCTAACCTTTAGGGGTAGAGGGAATTTAAAAGGTAGGTTCGATTTTATATTTTGTTTTCAGGGACTTAACTCCTGGACCTAAGATAAATAAGTTTAAATTTTAGTAATAAAGTAACATAAGGGTTAAGTCATGACAGGAAGTCTCGGACCCGTTTCATGCTCCTCCTGTGCCATGTGGGAAACCAGGGACACTTCCAGTGTCCCTGACAACTACGTGTGCGGGAAGTGTGTCCAGCTGCAGCTCCTGACAGCGCGCATGGCGGTGCTGGAGCTGCGGGTGGACTCACTCTGGAGCATGCACAATGCCGAGAACTCGGTGAATCGCTCATTTAGTGAGTTGTCCACACCGCAGGTAAAGGCTAGGACAGACAGTGAATGGGTGACCAAGAAGCAGGGCAATATCAGGAAGGTAGTGCAGGCGTCCCCTGTGGTCATCTCCCTCCAAAACAGGTATGCCGCTTTGGATACTGTTGGGGGAGATGGCCTACCAGGGGAAGGCACCAGCAGCCAGGTTCATGGCACCATGGCTGGCTCTGCTGCACAGCAGGGCGGGAAAAAGAGTGGTAGGGCTATAGTGATAGGGGACTCAATTGTAAGGGGAATAGACAGGAGTTTCTGTGGCCGCAAACGAGATTCCAGGATGGTATGTTGCCTCCCTGGTGCAAGGGTCAAGGATGTCTCGGAGCGGCTGCAGAACATTCTGAAGAGGGAGGGTGAACAGCCAGCTGTCGTGGTGCATGTAGGTACCAACGATATAGGTAAAAAGCGGGAAGAGGTCCTACAAGCAGAATTTAGGGAGCTAGGAGCTAAATTGAAAAATAGGACCTCTAAGGTAGTAATCTCTGGATTGCTACCAGGGCCACGTGCTAATCAGAATAGAGAGAACAGGATAGTGAGATTGAATACGTGGCTTGAGCAGTGGTGCAGGAGGGAGGGATTCAAATTCCTGAGGCATTGGAACCAGTTCTGGGGGAAGTGGGACCTGTACAAAAGGGACGGTCTGCACTTGGGCAGGACTGGAACCGATGTCCTCGGGGTAATATTTGCTAAAGCAGTTCGGGAGGATTTAAACTAATATGGCAGGGGAATGGGAACCTATGTAGCGAAACAGGGGGAAGTAATATGCAGTCAGAAACAAATGTTAGAAGGGTGAGAAACAATAGGGGAAGGCCGAGTAAACAAAGGCAAGAAACACAAAGGGCCATACTAAATCATAAGTCTAAAAGGACAAAGGATGTTAATAAAACAAGCCTAAAGGCTCTGTGTCTTAATGCAAGGAGTATCCGTAATAAGGTGGATGAATTGACTGTGCAAATAGATGTTAACGGATACGATGTGATTGGGATTACAGAGACGTGGCTCCAGAACAATCAAGGCTGGGAACTGAACATCCAGGGGTATTCAACATTTAGAAAGGATAGAATAAAAGGAAAAGGGGGTGGGGTAGCATTGCTGGTTAAAGAGGAGATTAATGCGATAGCTAGGAAGGACATCAGCTTGGAGGATGTGGAATCAATATGGGTTGAGCTGCAGAACACCAAAGGGCAGAAAACATTAGTGGGAGTTGTGTACAGACCTCCAAACAGCAGTAGTGAGGTGGGGGAGGGTATGAAACAGGAAATCAGAGGTGCGTGCAAAAAAGGCACGGCAGTTATCATGGGTGACTTTAATATGCATATAGATTGGGCTACTCAAACTGGAAGCAATACGGTGGAGGAGGATTTCCTGGAGTGTTTAAGGGATGGTTTCCTAAACCAATATGTTGAGGAACCAACTCGAGGGGAGGCCATCCTGGACTGGGTGTTGTGTAATGAGGAAGGACTAATCAGCAATCTTGTGGTACGAGGCCCCCTGGGGAAGAGTGACCATAGTATGGTGGAGTTCTACATTAGGATGGAGAAGGAAACAGTTAAGTCAGAGACCATGGTCCAGAACTTAAATAAGGGCAACTTTGAGGGTATGAGGCGTGAATTGGTGAGGTTAAATTGGCAAGTGATATTTAAGGGGCTATCAGTGGAAGGGCAATGGCAGACATTTAGAGATCGCATGGATGAACTACAACAATTGTACATCCCGGTCTGGCGTAAAAATAAAAAAGGGAAGGTGGCTCAACCATGGCTAACAAGGGAAATCAGGGATAGTATTAAAACCAAGGAAGTTGCATACAAATTGGCCAGAAGTAGCAGCAAACCCGGGGACTGGGAGAACTTCAAAACTCAGCAGAGGAGGACGAAGGGTTTGATTAGGGCAGGGAAAATAAAATATGAAAGGAAGCTTGCAGAGAACATTAAAATGGACTGCAAAAGCTTCTATAAATATGTAAAAAGAAAGAGGTTAGTAAAAACAAACGTAGGTCCCCTGCAGTCGGAAACAGGGGAAGTCGTAATGGGGAACAAGGAAATGGCAGATCAATTGAACAAGTACTTTGGTTCGGTGTTTACTGTGGAGGACACACACAACCTGCCGGAAATAAAAGTGGTCAGAGGATCTGGTAAGAGGGAGGAGCTGAGGGAAATCCTTATTAGACGGGAAAAGGTATTGGGAAAATTGATGGGACTGAAGGCTGAAAAATCCCCGGGGCCTGATGGTCTGCATCCCAGAGTACTTAAGGAGGTGGCCTTGGAAATAGTGGATGCATTGACGATCATTTTCCAACATTCCTTAGACTCTGGATCAGTTCCGATGGAGTGGAGGGTGGCCAATGTAACCCCTCTTTTTAAAAAAGGAGAAAGCAGGGAATTATAGACTGGTCAGCCTGACATCGGTCGTGGGTAAAATGATGGAAGCAATTATTAAAAATAGGGAGGTATTGCTTCAGTTGTACAAGGTATTGGTGAGACCGCACCTGGAATACTGCATACAGTTTTGGTGTCCTTACTTAAGGAAAGACATCCTTGCTCTCGAGGCAGTGCAAAAAAGGTTCACTCGGTTAATCCCGGGGATGAGGGGGTGGTCATATGAGGAGAGGTTGGGTAGATTGGGACTCTACTCATTGGAGTTCAGAAGAATGAGAGGCGATCTTATTGAAACATATAAGATTGTGAAGGGGTTGGATCGGGTGGATGCGGGGAGGATGTTCCCGATGACGGGTGAGACGAGAACTAGGGTAATAGTCTTAGAATAAGGGGCTGCTCTTTCAAAACTGAGATGAGGAGGAACTACTTCACTCAGAGGGTGGTCGGTCCATGGAATATGCTGCCACAAAAAGCTGTAGAAGCTACATCATTAAATAAATTTAAAACAGAAATAGACAGTTTCCTAGAAGTAAAGGGCATTAAGGGTTACGGGGAGCGGGCAGGAATTTGGACATGAGTCTAGGTTCGGATCGGTCATGGCCCTGTGGGTAGTGGAGCGGGCCCAGGGACCGTGTAGCCTGATTCTGCTCCTATTTCGTGTGTGCAATTCTGTTAGATGCAGGAGATGGTTCTGTGATAGTAGATTGGCGGTTAGGATCAGATCAGCCATGATCTTATTGAATGGCGGAGCAGGCTCGAGGGGCCGATTGGCCTACTCCTGCTCCTATTTCTTATGTTCTTATGTTCTTATGTCATAACAGACCTTTTGGAAAGTGGCGACATGATAGGTCCAAGTCAGCATGGATTTGTGAAAGGGAAATCATGCTTGACAAATCTTCTGGAATTTTTTGAGGATGTTTCCAATAGGGTGGACAGGGGGGAACCAGTAGATGTGGTGTATTTGGACTTTCAGAAGGCCTTCGACAAGGTCCCACACAAGAGATTGGTGAGCAAAGTTAAAGCATATGGGATTGGGGGTAATGTGTTGACGTGGATTGAGAACTGGTTGGCACACAGGAAACAAAGAGTAGGAGTAAATGGGTACTTTTCAGAATGGCAGGCAGTGACCAGCGGGGTACCACAGGGTTCGGTGCTGGGACCCCAGCTGTTTACATTATATATTAATGATTTGGACGAAGGGATTAAATGTAATATCTCCAAATTTGCGGATGACACTAAATTGGGAGGCAGTGTGAACAATGAGGAGGATGCTAGGAGGCTACAGAGTGACTTGGACAGGTTGGGTGAATGGGCAAATGTATGGCAGATGAAGTACAATGTGGATAAATGTGAGGTTATCCACTTTGGTGGTAAAAATAGAGAGGCGGACTATTACCTGAATGGTGGCAGATTAGGGAAAGGGGAGGTGCAACGAGACCTGGGCGTCATGGTACATCAGTCACTGAAGGTGGGAATGCAAGTGCAGCAGGCAGTCAAGAAAGCAAACGGAATGATGGCCTTCATAGTAAGGGGATTTGAGTACAGGAGTAGGGAGGTGATGCTGCAGTTGTACAGGGCCTTGGTGAGGCCACACCTGGAGTATTGTGCGCAGTTTTGGTCTCCTAACTTAAGGAAGGACATTCTTGCTATTGAGGGAGTGCAGCGAAGGTTCACTAGATTGATTCCTGGGATGGCCGGTCTGACATATCAAGAAAGATTGGGTCAACTGAACTTGTATCCTCTGGAGTTCAGAAGAATGAGGGGGGATCTTATAGAGACATTTAAAATCCTGACTGGTTTAGACAAATTAGATGCGGGCAGAATGTTCCCAATGTTAGGGAAAACTAGAACCAGGGGTCACAGTCTAAGGATTAAGGGAAAGCCATTTAAGACTGAGCTGAGGAGGAACTTCTTCACCCAGAGAGTGGTGAATCTATGGAATTCTCTTCCACAGAAGGTTGTTGAGGCCAGTTCGCTAAATATATTCAAAAGGGAGTTAGATATAACACTCACAACTAGGGGGATCAAGGGGTATGGCGAGAAAGCAGGAATGGGGTACTGAGGTAGCATGTTCAGCCATGAACACATTGAATGGCGGTGCAGGCTCGAAGGACCGAATGGTCTACTCCTGTACCTATTTTCTATGTTTCTATGTTTCTATCTTCCGCCAGACTAGCCCTGAGCTAGGGGAAGGCCTCCAGTTTCACCATCCCTACTCCTTATGACATCCAGGATGGCCTCCTCAAATGGACTCAATGCCTTGTACTGCCTTATGCTTCCTCCACTTCTTGTTTGCTCCCTTCTATTATAACAACAACCACTTGTATTTATAGAGCACCTTTAACATACTAAAATGTCCCAAGGCGCTTCACAGGAGTATTAAAAGACAAACCATTTGACGCCAAGCCACATAAGGAGAAATTAGGACAGATGACCAAAAGCTTGGTCAAAGAGGTAGGTTTTAAGGAGCATCTAAAAGGAGGAAAGAGAGGTAGAGAGGTGGAGAGATTTAGGCAGGGAATTCCAGAGCTTAGGGCCTAGGCAACAGAAGGCACGGCCACCAATGGTTGAGCGATTGTAATCAGGGATGCTCAAGAGGGCAGAATTAGAGGGGCGCAGATACCTGTATTTTCTGTTTTCTTCTTCTTCTCTTAGGCAGTCCCTCGGAACCGAGGATGACTTGCTTCCACATTAAAAATGAGTTCTCAGGTGACTGATCAGTCCAATGCGAGACCTACAGTCTCTGTCACAGGTGGGGCAGACGGTGATTGAAGGGGCAGGTGGGTGGGGTGCTTGGGTTGACGTGCGCTCCTTGCGCTGCTTGTGCTTGGCTTCCGCTTGCTCCCGGCGAAGAGACTCGAGGTGTTCGGCGCTTTCCCGGATGCTTCTCCTCCACTTTGTGCGGTCTTGGGCCAGGGATTCCCAGGTGTCAGTGGGGATGTTGCACTTTTTCAAGGAGGCTTTGAGGGTGTCCTTGAAGCGTTTCCTCTGCCCACCTGGGGCTCTCTTGTCGTGTCGGAGCTCCAAGTAGAGCGTTTGTTTTGGGAGTCTCATATCGGGCATGCGGACGATGTGACCCATCCATCGGAGCTGATCGAGTGTGGTCAAAGCTTCGATGTTGGGGATGTTTGTTCTGAGCGAGAACACTGATGTTGGTGCGCCTATCCTGCCAATGGATTTGCAGGATCTTGCGGAGGCAGCGTTGGTGGTACCTCTCCAGTGCTTTGAGGTGCCTGCTATACATGGTTCATGTCTCTGAGGCATACAGCAGGGTGGGTATCACTACTGCTCTGTAGACCATGAGCTTGGTGCTGGGATTGAGGTCCTGGTCTTCAAACACTCTCTTCCTCAGGCGACCGAAGGCTGCACTGACACACTGAAGGCGGTGTTGGACTTCGTCATCTTCCACCCTTTCTGTTTTGCTGTTTCGCTGTCAGGACATTGTGATTCTCTTTGTCTTTTTTCTCCTGTGGGATGGCTCCTGGGCTGTCATCTCCTTCCTGAGCTGCTCTTCTCTTCAACTGTATCTGTGGTCATCCATTGCCATCTTTTGCCCTTTCCTCCCCCAATCTCCTTTTTCCATTGCTTAAGATAGTGAAGGCATTTCAGCCCAAACTACAAGTTTAAAGCTCCCCCTGCAGATTCCACTGCCCATCCCTCGGCGTGTCTTTGTTCTCACTGAGCTCTTTCAACTGCTGGAACTCTGCTGAAACTTGACCTCCATCACTGGATTCCTCGCGGACAGGACTTTGTTGACTACACGGTTTGACCATCTTCTTAAACCCCTCTCCCCTGTCTCCTCCATCCTCACCTCCGACAACACGTGTGAGGAGCTCATGGACTTCTTTGACTCTAAGATTGAGACCATCCATTCAGCTGCCTCTGCCACTTCCCTTCCTTCCCCTAGCCCACCATGCAAAACTTCCCCTAAGGTTTCCCCCTGCCCTAGCCCTGAACTCACATCTTTCTCCAGTTTCTCTCCGCTCTCCCCTCATGACCTCTCCGCGCTCATCTTGTCCATGAGATCCACTTCCTGCTCCCCCGACCCTATTCCCACCAAACTGCTGACCACCCAACTTCCTTTTCTGGCTCCCATGTTAGCTGACATTGTTAATGGTTCTCTCTCCTCAGGTACTGTACCCCTCTCCCTCAAATCTGCCGTCATCTCCCCTCTCCTCAAAAAATCAACCCTTGACCCCCTCCGTCCTTGCAAACTACCGCCCCATCTCCAACCTCCCTTTCCTCTCCAAAGTCCTTGAACGTGTTGTCGCCTCCCAAATCCGTTCCCATCTTTCCCACAATTCCATGTTTGAATCCCTCCAATCAGGTTTCCGCCCCTACCACAGTACTGAAACGCCTCTCATTAAAGTCACAAATGACATCCTTTGTGACTGTGATAAAGGTAAACTATCCCTCCTCGCCCTTCTTGACTTATCTGCAGCATTTGACACGGGTGACCACTCCATCCTTCTCCAACGCCTCTCCACCATCGTCCAGCTGGGTGGGACTGCACTCGCCTGGTTCCATTCTTATCTATCTAATCGTAGCCAGAGAATCACCTGCAATGGCTTCTCTTCCCGCTCCCACATCATTACCTTGGGGGACACCAGAGTCCCCCAATGACCTATCCTTGGCCCCCTCCTATTTCTCATCTACATGTTGCCCCTTGGTGACATCATCCGAAAACACAGCGTCAGTTTCCACATGTACACTGACGACACCCAGCTCTACCTCACTACCACTTCTCTCAACCCCTCCACGCTCTCTAAATTGTCAGACTGCTTGTCCGGCATCCAGTTCTGGATGAGCAGAAATCTTCTCCAATTAAATATTGGGAAGACCAAAGCCATTGTTTTCGGTCCCCGCCACAAACTCCGTTCCCTAACCACTGACTTCATCCCTCTCCCTAACATCTGTCTGAGGCTGAACCACACTGTTCACAACCTTGGTGTCATATTTGACCCTGAAATGAGCTTCCGACCACATATCCGCAGCATAACTAAGACCCGCCTGTTTCCACCTCCGTAACATCGCCCGTCTCTGCCTTTGCCTCAGCTCATCCGCTGCTGAAACCCTCATCCAGGCCTTTGTTACCTCTAGACTTGACTATTCCAATGCACTCCTGGCTGGCCTCCCACATTCTACCCTACGTAAACTTGAAGTGATCCAAAACTTGGCTGCCCATGTCCTAACTCGCACCAAGTCCTGTTCACCCATCCCCCCTGTGCTCGCTGACCTACATTGGCTCCCGGTTAAGCAACGCCTCAATTTCAAAATTCTCATCCTTGTTTTCAAATTCCTCCATGGTCTCGCCCCTCCCTATCTCTGTAATCACCTTCAGCCACACAACCCCCCGAGATATTTGCGCTCCTCTAATTCTGCCCTCTTGAGCATCCCTGATTATAATTGCTCAACCATTGATGGCCGTGCCTTCTGTTACCTAGGCCCTAAACTCGGGAATTCCTGCCTAAACCTCTCCGCCTCACGACCTCTCTTTCCTCCTTTAAGATGCTCCTTAAAACTTACCTCTTTGACAAAGCTTTTGGTCACCTGCCCTAATTTCTCCTTATGTGGCTCGGTGTCAAATGTTTTGTCTTTTAATACTCCTGTGAAGCGCCTTGGGACATTTTACTACGTTAAAGGCGCTATATAAATACAAGTTATTGTTGTTGTTGGACTGGAGGAGATTACAGAGATAGGGAGGAGCGAGGCCATGGAGGGATTTGAAAACAAGGATGAGAATTTTGAATTTTGAAATGATGTGCCATCTTGTATTGCAAGCAGACAGGTCTTGAGATAGGCAGAACACATTGAGTATTGTGAAATTATCACCCTCAAGGCTTTTCTGTCTGACACTAAATGAACAAGGCTTTGGAGAGGGTACAGAAGAAATTTACAAGAATGGCTCCAGGGATGAGGGATTACAGATATGTGGATAGACTAGAGAAGCTGGGGTTGTTCTCCTTGGAGCAGAGAAGGCTAAGAGGAGATTTGATAGAGCTGTTTAAAATCATGAAGGATTTAGATAGAGTAATAAAGAGAAACTGTTTCCAATGGCTGAAGGGTCGATAACCAGAGAGCACAGATTTAAGGTGATTGGCAAAAGAACCAGAGGCGCCATGAGGACAAACTTTTTTACGCAGCGCGTGGTTAGGATTCGGAATGCACTGGGTGGTGGATACAGAGTCAACAGTAGTCTTCAAAATGGAATTGGATAAATACTTGAAGGAGAAAAAATTGCAGAGAGATGGGGAAAGAACCAGGGAGTGGGACTGACTGGATTGCTCTTCAAAAGAGCCGGTGCAGACTCAATGGGCCGAATGGCCTCCTTCTGTGCTGTACTCTTCTATGATTCTATGATTCAATGAACATGCATCATACAGTTAGGCAGGCTTACAAGGATTTCTTGTATGAATTCACTTCAAGATTTTTTGGTGCCCACATAGTTTGGCTTATACAGTTGCTCATTATATTTCAAGGTGTCAGCCTTGTCTCAGTGGTAGCATTCTCGTCTCTGAGTCGGAAGGTATGGCTTCATATCCCACTCCAGAGACATGAGCACATAATCTTGATTGAAACTTCAGTGTGGTACCAAGAGAGTGCTGCACTGTTGGAGGTGCCGTCTTTCAGATGAAACGTTAAACCGAGGCCCCCTCAGCTGGACGTAAACGATCCCATCACAGTATTTGAAGAGCAGGGGAGTTCTCGCTGGTGTCCTGGCCAATATTTATCCCTCAACCAACATCACTAAAAACAGATTATCTGGTCATTATCTCATTGCTGTTGGTGAGACCTTGCTGTGTTCAAATTGGCTGCAGCATTTCCTTTTATTGCAACTGTGCAATGTAATGTGACTACTCTTCAAAAGTACTTTATTGGCTATAAAGGGCTTTGGGATTACCTGAGGTCATAAAAGGCGCTAGAAAGATGTAAGTTCTTTCTCCTATTCTGCAGTGTAGCCATGCATGGTTAGCATTCAATGCTCTCTTTCTCTCATGGCAGTACTGCATTGGGTAACCTTCTATTGTTGCATGGCTCTGCATAAGATGACTTATGACTTATAGGTTTTGAGGACAAACTTCGTGAAATATTGACGTGTGGCAGGTACAGTAAGGGCTTTCTCTTCTCTCCCTGTCTCCTTGGATACAAAACATCTAGTGCCTGGTCTTCTAAATTGACCTTCTGTGGCCTGGATTGTACAGGAATTTTGCAGAACCAAGATCTGCCCTTCTCTCATCCACACTAATGCTGGAGTTTAAATGGCTCCTTAGTGCAGTTAACAGCTGCTGGCTATTATTATTAGTGCTGCTGGTCCATTGATCACCCCATTGTGTTACAGCCCACAATCTACTCCTGCTACAAAACTCAGCAGTGTTGGTGGTTAATGAACAGTCATTAATAATTGTTAGTTAACCCCTGAATAATACACCAACATAAATTTCTATACTTATATAATCACATCTCTGTGGATAAGGCACACTCTACTGAAAAGTCATCAGAAATCCATGGTTCAATGCTAAACATGTAGCATCCCAATCAGATGAAGATCAGGCACACGAATGCTAAACATCTCCTTTAAAATCCTTATCACAGGAAAATTACCAGACCAGATAGCATAGGTGCTGGTGTGCTTATGATTTTGTCCAAGGGTAAGAAATTGCTCCAGGTCCATTTTTGAGCCTGAAACAGGCAGTGCATTGGGAGTGTGCGCCAGGAGTCGGAGGCCCGAGGCTCAACTAACATATTGGTGCTGAGCTGCGGGCAGCAATCAGGCATCTAGAGGCAGCTTGCCGGTGTGACAACAACGCATTTGGCCTGGCTGCCTCATCGGCAGGCAGGTCCTGAGAGTAGAGGAAGGAGAATGGGAGGGGAAGGCCATCAGGGGCCAGCAGCAGCCTTCAGGAGTGCCGTGGAGCCGGGAGGAGCACTCCTACTCCACGGCTCCACATAAAAGTAAGTTTAAAGTAATTTACTTACCTTTTTGGTGGTGGCCTCCAATGATCTCTTTAAAGATGACTAGTTGGGCTGCATTAGGAACCAAAAAATGTAGTGTGACACCTGTTAAGCCGCCTTTATCAATATGGCGCATAACGCAGGTGCTCATCTACAAGGTTCAAATCAGGAGTGTGATGGAATACTCACACTCGCCTGATGAGTGCAGTCATGACACGACAGAATAGTTTGCTTGACTGGCACCCCTAAACTCAGTATCCATCCCCTCCGTCACTGGTCCACTTTGGCTGCTATATGTACTGTCTATAAGATGCACTGCAGCAACTCACTAAGGTTACTTCAACAGCACCTCCTTCTCCTGTGACCTCTACCACCAAGAAGGACAAGAGCAACAAGGTCATGGGAATATCATCATCTCCAAGTTTGACTAATTGAAACTGGCACAGGCACGATGGGCTAAATGGCCGCCTTCTGTGCTGCATCATTCTATGATCATGATAAGCCTGTCCCTATATGTGCATCCATATTGTTGGACACCAGCAGAAAACCCATAGGCCATACAGTGCGTCTAATCCAATTCTCCACCCCTGCCTATCCAGAAATTGGCAGACAGAGGGCAGAAGATCCCAGTCAACATTCTGTCAGGGTTTTTGCACCATTTCCCAATTGTTCGACGTGACTCCAATATGGTACAATGGCATTTTATTAGGCATTACACAAAGGTCAGCACTTATAGGTGCCTTAGCAGTAGTTTACAGTACAGAATGAGAATTATATTGCCCGTGCTGTCCTGGGTAGAGTTCGTGCCTTCTTGATAGGAGTCTTGAAGGAAGTTTCCACCCCACCTGGGGTCTCTTCCACCTCACCCCGCCTGGGGTCTCCTCTGCTCGTTGGCCCTTGTCTTGTCTACACCCGCCTGGGGTAACCTCTGTTCGGATCCGGATCCTCCTCTCGTGGGCCACTGCTGCCTGGTTCCTCTCCAGGGTTAGCCCTTGCTCCTGGTGCTCTACAGCCTAACTCTTGAAAGTGGTCCCCCTTTTATGCCATTTTTGAGGGCGGTTACAGGAGTCAATATTGACACAGGTATCTACCCTATCGGGGTCTTTCCAAAGGGTGTAGTGGCCAATAGGGCGTCGAGTTTCTTTCAGACAAAGGAAAGAAGAGTCAGCCCACTCCCCATCCCTACCTTTGATGGACAAGGGGTGATTGACTGGTCCTCAAGATGTCATACCTTTATGGCTGACCAATCATCGGCCTACAACAGAGGAAGAGGACTGTTCCTCCATCTTATCTGGCTCTTGCTTTTTCTCAAGGCCTTAGCCAGCAACTTCAGGACCTGTTATGTCCTATTTTACAGACATTGTCTGGTCCCAGGCCTGGTAATTCTAAGACCCTATTGTAAAGACAATGGGGGAAAAATTGGGTAGCGCCCATTTTGGGGCGCTAATATCGGCCGGGCGCAAAGGTCAGCGCCCGGCGCTAATTATTGCCTCCGACTGCAAAATTCGCCTCTATCGCCCCTGGAGGTGATTTGAGCGCTAAATAAGGCGCTACACACCTCTCTTAAGGCGCAAACATCAGGGAGCAAGGCGCTACCTCAAAACGCTACCGAAGCTCAGGCGATGCCAATTACCATGGAAGCCAGACACACTGGCCCCGTCCAGTCCTTAAAGGGGAGGGGCCATCTTGCTGGCCAGCCGCACCCTGCTCATTGCAGCCTTGAATCTCGGCCTGGAGAAACCTCAAAAGCAATTGTGTTGGAAGCACTAATGGATAGGCCCAGGGAAAGAGCTCGGCGCTTAGGAACCTCAAAAGTGGTGCTGAGGGCCAAAACTCCTTAGAACAGCGGTAAAACCAAAAATTTTGCTGACAAGAAAAGACAGGAAGCACCCGCCTTTAAATAGCGCTTCCCCAGCCCCTTCTCGACTTGAAAACATTCCCTTCTACCTGTCATTCCTAGCGGCAGGCGCTAAGGCAGGGGGCGCGACTCAATAGCCGGTCTGGGGCGCTACAGGGGCATTGCACGCTTGACTGACATCATGATCTGTGGGTGCAGGAGATCATGGCGGTAGTGTTTAGTGCCGCCGCAAAACGTCTGGTCAATTTCACGAGCGGCGCTAAAATCGTCGCGCTCGGGCGCTAAGTTCCTAGCGCCCCCCCCCGAGGCGCTAACGGGAGGCGCTAACCAACCGAATTTTTCCCCCAATGGCTTATCTAGTTCCAAGACCAGTTAATTGATTCTCACACTGTGTTAATTGCGTGAAGGCAGAATGCTTCTTTTTCTCACAGTTTTGCAAAGCTTGACATATTTTAGGCTTTATGACTACTGTATACTTGTTTGATTAATATGAAAAAGGTGATCATACAAAGAACTGTAAAAGTTACATATCAAAAATACACGTGGTACAATGAATCAAGGTGCAGGTGTCAGGTTATAACAAGTGCTTACAATCTGTTAGTAGTCACCACGTACATTTTTGGTTAATACAAAGGTGATTTCACAAGATATGAAGGGATAATTACTAGTCCTAGCCCCTTTAGGGCTACCCCAGATCAGGCACATTCCTCAGACGTTCACTTTCAACTAAAGTTTGAGGTAGCCGAATCCTAAAGACGATTAATTGGGTCTAAAGGTCCGGACTATCTCTCCCTAAAGGAAAGGAACAACCTGAAAATGTTACCATCCTCCAGATAGCACTTTTAATAAGTTTAGCTAGACTGTAACATTCCGGATATTATGAGGGTCCGGAAAACTCCCCCAGAATTCTGCAACTCCTCACCAAAGAGTGTACAGAGATTGAGTTTGATACAGAAGTTTTATGTGAGACAATTCTAAAAATATATAGATTTATTAAAAAAACGACATGTAATTTACAGTTGGTGAGTCAATCGCAACATTAACAGTTCCAAAAAGAGAAAGCTTACAATTCTATTATCAGAGAACCTTACTCTCAAATCTTAACTTCACTAGTTTTACAGTTCTTAGTTTTCTACAGGATATCCACCAAAATCAAATACCTTTGATCCTCGAGATACAGAGTTGGAAACTTACAGAGCCGCCTCTGAAGCCGAGAATCACTTTGCCCGATTACAGCGAGTCTACTATCCCATTTGAGAGTTCAATATTTATACCCTTTTCCAGTGGTATTTCCTTTAAGGTTTTCTGCTGATGTAAGCTAATTATCTCTAGTCATTTTTCTGCTGACCCCTGCAATTCTTACAGTCACCTCAGCTGGTAGCATTACAGAATTATGTCTCTTCTCTAGGTGTTCTAAGTTTACCATAAAAAACGGTGTAACAGCAGGTGCGTTTTACTTGATGTCATTTTTACAGAGGCAGATGTTTTTGCTTCTTTACGAAGTGTAAATTAGAACACCTTAACCAGGGTGAACCATTGTCTTGTTCCCAAAGGTCAGCCTGTCAGGAGCCTTTAACCTTCTGTTTCAATAAGGTTATTGATTCAGTGTCAACAACTATCTTATCTCAATAGCCAGAATGCTATCACAGCTTTTTCATAGTTAGGTTTCTAGATTTCCAAACCCAGTTTGTCATGTTTTAATAAGGCAGAATTCTTTCATGGAATGGTGTATTTTTCTGAATAGGTTATATGGCTTATTCCTTCACAAATGCATATCCAATACAGATTTAACATGTAGTGGAATAGTCTTTCAATTCCTCCCTCAACCAACATGACCAAAAAGCAGATTAATTGGTCCTTCAAATCATTTCCTGTTTGTGGGCACTTTGTTGTAATTGTGGTTGTGCTTCAAAAGTAATTCATGTGGTAAAGTGCAGTGAGAGATCCTGAAGATGTGGTAAGGTGCTTTATAAATGCAGGGCCTTTGCTTTCTAGCTAGCTCAACATTATATTTATTCTGGCAGTGTTCTCAATTGTTTGGAGCCTCTTTACTGTATTGATCCTTGAGTGCTCCGATATTGTGCAGGTTCCTGTATAGCTCTGTTATTTTAGGTTCTTGGCTGTGTCATTGTATTGTTTTATTGTCAATGTTGGTAGTGACTTGCTTCTAACAAAGCTCTACACTGTGTTTGTGGAATAAAACTATTGCACAGGCCACCACATTAAAATGTATCAGAAAAACATCATTCTGTTTTGCAGGTTTTGCAGTTTTACCTATAAAGAAACATTGAAACCCTTAGAAAAGGCAACTGAAACCCCTATAAAGAGCAATGAAACAACAACTTGTATTTATGCAGAGCCTTTAATGTGGAAAAAATGTCCTAAGGTGAGACCAAAAGCTGCCGAGGAATCTCGCTGATATGAGTGGCTAGTAAGGTGGTTCTTTAGGTTGTCATTGCATGTGTAGAAAATGCGTTGGTGGCATTTTGATCTCCTGAAGAATGGTTAAGGCATGTAGCTTTACACAAGATTGCTGAGCAGGAGAAAACCCACTTCCATTGTTTTAACCGATTTAAAAAAAAACTTTTACCCTCATGTGTCACGCAGCCCTTTCACAAAGAAGCTTTGGGATTACATGGCCAAATCTTGTATTTTAGCCATGGTGTTTATTCCAGCTCTAAGATCTGCATAAGGGTAGGTGGGAACTCACTGAACTTATCTCGCTTGAAAGAGGAGTGAACCTAGGATGTCCACCGTCATCCATCCTATTTTATGTCTTCTCAGTGACGAGCTGGATCTAAGGGACGCCGATGCAGTGGTCTTTCTGAAAGAGCTGTGCTGCCTCTTTTCACAAATGGTGCTGCATTGTTAGCTGACTCACTGGAGATCTAGTATGCACTATCTTGACTATGAGCTAGTCAGAGCAACATTATATTGGGTGCCCAAGTACTGTATTCCAGTATTAACGACTCTAGAAGAGATCTCAAAGGTATTAATTGGAAGATATAAGGGCACCTGTCCCAATTACTGATTCATATCAGTGCCTGGGAGTTCTGGTGGATGCCGCTTCAGCCTTGACACAGAGCTTCAGGACCCCCCTGAGAAGGGGTGAAGTGCACTCCTGAAGGCCTGCTATGTTATACTCAACTATATATTACCTTCTGACGGTACAAACATCATGTAAATTGTAACTTGAAATAATAACTTCATTTTAATATTTAACTTATCTGTAGCCTTTCTAAAATAAATTATTTTTGGCTGCACATGTAGAATTATAATAGACCTCAAAATGCTGGAATGTAAAAAAAATTACATTTCCTTGGGAGGCTTACATACCCCAAACTTTCTCTTCCCCAGAAATATATCTCTTCTCTTCAGTGCTCACGTCCCATTCAGAAAGAAAGACTTGCATTTCTATAGCGCCTTTCACAACCTCAGCACATCCCAAAGTGCTTTACAGCCAATTAAGTACTTTTGAAGTGTAGTCATTGTTGTAATGTAGGAAATGTGTAAATCCAACACAGCCAAAAAAAACTTTTTGCATTTCCGTTTATCCTGCAATACAAATGTTGGGTATAACTGCAGCTTAAGTTCAGTCAAGCTCACATCCCACTACACTCTCAGTGGAACTACTTATTTTTACATATCTTAAGCCTTTGGGCTTGGGTTTTTATAGGAAAACTGACTACAGATAAAACATGATCTCCAAATCACCATTAAAAATCCTGGTATCCCATATAATAAAATTTGAATTTAACTGATTCAGTTACCGTAAAGCTCTGTTCTTGGTCATAGGCCAATATTCAGGGCTGTTTTCAAGTTTTCTGGATTGACTTGCAGTGTTACAGAACAGTCCAGCCATCACTAATGTCAAACTTTACAGGGAGTGATACTGCTGGAGAGTTTGAAATGTGTTTTTGTTTTATCATCTTGGTTTTAAGTGCAAAGCCATGCAAGGAGCTCCAAAAATCAAACATAAAGTGTCTAAGTTCAGAACTTTTTATATTGCAAGAATGTTGTTCAAATGATACTAGTGCCTCTTTATTCTACAGCAAATACAAGTTGCAAAGTGACATCTGGTGGTTTTAGTGGAACGGTTACAATCTTCCAGAGCACTTCAGAAACTGAAAGCGACTGCTTCAGTGCTCAAGGTTGAGAGCTTTGAGTCGCTGGTCATTAACACATCTTCATGGAACAGATAATGCGGCCCGATGTAGTGGCAGTGGGACAGCTGCTCCTTGGCTGCTGCCTGTACAGGCAGTGCTATAAGGTGAACTCACACTATAATGTAAGGTCTGCTTATTTACAAGATTGCAGTGCTTCTGGTGCTTCGAAGTCTTTAACAAAGAAAGAACTTGAATTTCTATAGCGCCTTTCACAACCTCAGGACGTTCCAAAGTGCTTTACAGCCAATTAAGTACTTTTGAAGTGTAGTCACTGTTGTAATGTAGGAAACACGGTAGTCAATTTGCACGCAACAAGCTGCCACAAACAACAATGAGATAATGGCCAAATAATCAGTTTTAGTGATGTTGGTTGAGGGATAAATATTGAGGCCAGGACACCGAGAGAACTCCCCTACTCTTCGAATAGTGCCATGAGGTCATTTATGTCCACCTGAGAAGGCAGGTGGGGCTTCAGTTTAGCGTCTCATCCGAAAGAAGACACCTTCGACAGTGCAGCACTCCTTCAGTACTGCACTTAGGGGTCAGCCTAGATTATGTGGCCAAATGTCTGGAGTGGGACTTGAAGCCACAATCTTCTGACTCAGAAGTAAGAGTACTACCACTGAACCAAGGCTGACACCTTGACTAAAGATGTCCTGATTTAGAAAAGAGGAAGATATGGCTGCAGGAAGTGTACAGGCTCAATTTAATGGGGCAGCTTTAGAGAAATTGCAGGGAAGAGTGGTCCTTTTTGGAGCTAAGGACCACCATCCAGCAAAGAGCAGGCCCAGCATAGCTGAAGGAAGGCGGTGGCTGAAAAAAATCAGTGCTCACTTGTAGTGACCCCGGGAGCAGGTGAGCTCGGAATTTGCTGATCTGAAAGGCTGCAAAGGTAAGTGCAGTCACTCTGCTTACTCTTACAATTGTGCCTCACAAAGCATTTTAACAGCACTTTGTTGTAAGCATGCTGAAGCATCAGAGGGATAATGCACAACATTCTAGCAACTGTTTACCTACTTTCCAAAAGCACAGAGATGCCAATTTATAACAGCATGCCATCCTTTGCTGCCATATCAATACATTTGCAGAGGTCCATTGCCCCTCCTGTGTCATTCCCCCTATTTATTTCTCCTCCCCATTCCCCCCTCTTGCTTTTCATTCACTTCCCTCCCATTACCCGCCTCTTTCTTCCTCCCTTCTCATTCCCTCCCGTCTTTGACTTTTCCCCTCCCATCTCATACCCCTTCCCAATCTATCTTCCCCTTCCTTTCATTCCTCTCCTCTCTCATCCACCCTCCAATTTCCCTCATCCACCCTCCCCTCATTCCCCCGGCCTCATCCCCTTCACTTATCCACCCTCCCCTCTCATCTCCTTTCCCTTCTCATCACCTTCCCTCATTCCTACCTCTCCCCTCACTTATTGATTCTCTCTCAATTCCTCCCATCTTCCTCTCCTCATTCCCCCATCCAGCTCTCCTCTCATTTCTGAACGTCTCCCCTCAGTCCCCCCAACTCCCTTCCCTCTCATTGTGCTGCCCCTCATATCATCATCCCTCTCCTCCCCTCCGGCACAGGAACGAAGGGCCGTATAGACTCCTTTTCTGCTGTATCATTCTGTGATCCTCCCATGCTCTTCTCATTTCAACTACCCTTCCCTTTTATTCCTCTTCACTTCCCCCTGAGGGCACTCTCCGTCCCTCTCATTAACCCTACCCTCTCCAGAACCTTCCTTCCCTCCCTCCAGCACTCTCTCAGTGCCCCACTCTCTCCCCCAAACCCCCTCCAGCGCCTCATTGCCAAGCTGCAGCGACGCTGATACTGCGCATGCCCAGCGCCCTCACCAACATGGCGGCCGGCTGCGGATGGGACGTGGCAAACGACAGACCCACTTCCGGTGTAAAGGCCTCACCGAGCGGGAGACAGCGAACAGGCCGCAGACCCTGGATCCGGAAAGGTAATCGGAGAGAGACATACATACATATATATATATATATACACACATACATATATATATATATATGAGGAGACAGAGACAGAGAGACTGTGGGGGCGATGAGGAGAGAGGGATACGGGTGGGGTGAGGAGAGAGGGAGACGGGGGAAGGGGGTGAGGAGAGAGGGAGACTGGGGGGGGGATGAGGAGAGGGAGACTGGGGGGGGTGATGAGGAGAGAGGGAGACTGGGGGGGGATGAGGAGAGAGGGAGACTGGGGGGGGGATGAGGAGAGAGGGAGACTGGGGGGGGGATGAGGAGAGAGGGAGACTGGGGGGGATGAGGAGAGAGGGAGACTGGGGGGGGATGAGGAGAGAGGGAGACTGGGGGGGGATGAGGAGAGAGGGAGACTGGGGGGGGATGAGGAGAGAGGGAGACTGGGGGGGGATGAGGAGAGAGGGAGACTGGGGGGGGATGAGGAGAGAGGGAGACTGGGGGGGGGATGAGGAGAGAGGGAGACTGGGGGGGGGGGATGAGGAGAGAGGGAGACTGGGGGGG
>JASTWF010001400.1:0-85350 GCA_030390025.1 Squalus acanthias | reverse complement strand
CCCACCCCCCTCCTCCCCACCCACCTCCCCCCCCGCCTCTCCACCCCCTCCTCTCCACCCACCCCTCCCCTCCAAGTGCTTGCTTGCCCTCCTAACCTCCAATCTGTTTCCTAGCCAGCCTACTGGTGATTACTGATGACCCCTCACTGTTTCTAACACACAGTGACACCACCCTTCACAGAGCACGTTCATGCTTTACAAAACCTGCAAAAAGAGTCCTAAACCTCCAGCTCTGTTCATGTCGGGTAACCAGAGAACCCTGTGCTCCACACAGGGACACCCCACCTCACCCCACCCCCAATACACCCCAATACCAACTCACTCCCGGGTATCTGTTAGTCTATATATAAACCCCCGAACCCCTCGATTAGAGTCCAGCCTGTAACTCACTCCCGGGTATCTGTTATTCTATATATAAACCCTCCTAAACCCCTCGATTAGATTCCAGCCTGTAGCTCACTCCCGGGTATCTGTTATTCTATATATAAACCCTCCTAAACCCCTCGATTAGATTCCAGCCTGTAACTCACTCCCGGGAATCTGTTATTCTATATATAAACCCCCAAACCCCTCGATTAGAGTCCAGCCTGTAACTCACTCCCGGGAATCTGTTAGTCTATATATAAACCCTCCTAAACCCCTCGGTTAGATTCCAGCCTGTAACTCACTCCCGGGAATCTGTTAGTCTATATATAAACCCTCCTAAACCCCTCGGTTAGATTCCAGCCTGTAACTCACTCCCGGGTATCCGTTATTCTATATATAAACTCCCTGAACCCCTCGATTAGAGTCCAGCCTGTAACTCACTCCCGGGTATCTATTATTCTATATATAAACCCCCGAACCCCTCGATTAGATTCCAGTCTGTAGCTCACTCCCGGGTATCTGTTATTTTATATATAAGCCCCCCCAACCCCTCGATTAGATTCCAGTCTGTAACTCACTCCCAGGTATCTGTTGGTCTATATATAAACCCCCGAATCCCTCGATTAGAGTCCAGCCTGTAACTCACTCCCGGGTATCTGTTATTCTATATATAAACCCTCCTAAACCCCTCGATTAGATTCCAGCCTGTAACTCACTCCCGGGAATCTGTTATTCTATATATAAACCCCCGAACCCCTCGATTAGAGTCCAGCCTGTAACTCACTCCCGGGAATCTGTTAATCTATATATAAACCCTCCTAAACCCCTCGGTTAGATTCCAGCCTGTAACTCACTCCTGGGATTCTGTTAGTCTATATATAAACCCTCCTAAACCTTTCGGTTAGATTCCAGCCTGTAACTCACTCCCGGGTATCCGTTATTCTATATATAAACTCCCTGAACCCCTCGATTAGAGTCCAGCCTGTAACTCAGTCCCGGGTAACAGTTATACTATATATAAACCACCCGAACCCCTTGATTAGATTCCAGGCTGTAACTCACTCCCGGGTATCTGTTACTCTATATATAAATCTCTTGAACCCCTCGATTAGATTCCAGTCTGTAGCTCACTCCCGGGTATCTGTTATTTTATATATAAGCCCCCCAACCCCTCGATTAGATTCCAGTCTGTAACTCACTCCCAGGTATCTGTTAGTCTATATATAAACCCCCGAATCCCTCGATTAGATTCCAGCCAGTAACTCACTCCCGGGGTATCCGTTATTCTATACATAAACCCCCCGAACCCCTCGATTAGACTCCAGCCTGTAACTCAGTCCCGGGTAACAGTTATACTATATATAAACCACCCGAAACGCTCGATTAGATTCCAGCCTGTAATTCACTCCCTGGTATCTGTTACTCTATATATAAATCCCTTGAACCCCTCGATTAGATTCCAGTCTGTAGCTCACTCCCGGGTATCTGTTATTTTATATATAAGCCCCCCAACCCCTCGATTAGATTCCAGTCTGTAACTCACTCCCAGGTATCTGTTAGTCTATATATAAACCCCCGAATCCCTCGATTAGATTCCAGCCAGTAACTCACTCCCGGGGTATCCGTTATTCTATACATAAACCCCCCGAACCCCTCGATTAGACTCCAGCCTGTAACTCAGTCCCGGGAAACAGTTATACTATATATAAACCACCCGAAACCCTCGATTAGATTCCAGCCTGTAATTCACTCCCTGGTATCTGTTACTCTATATATAAATCCCTTGAACCCCTCGATTAGATTCCAGCCTGTAACTCACTCCAGGGAATCTGCTATTCTATATATAAACCACCCGATCCCCTCGATTAGATTCCAGCCTGTAACTCACTCATGGGTATCCGCTATTCGCTACCTGAAAACTTGCCTTTCATGTCTCATCCTGCTTGCTTTTCTTCATGTGTTAACCTGGATGGTGAATTTCGAACCTATTCGAAAACAGGTGAAGAAAGGCCATTTGCTCATCGATGCCACCTCCCCATCACCCTCACCCTCACTCTCACACAACCCCTCTAGTACCCTAACTCTCCCATCAATGTCCATCCCTCTGGTACCCTAACTCTCCCATCAATACCCATCCGGCTAGTACCCTAACTCTCCCATCAATACCCATCCCTCTACAACCCTAACGCTCCCATCAATACCCATCCCTCTAGTACCCTAACTCTCCCATCAATACCCATCCCTCTAGAACCCTAACTCTCCCATCAATACCCATCCCTCTAGAACCCTGACTCTCCCATCAATATCCATCCCTCTAGAACCCTAACTCTCCCATCGATACCCATCCCTCTAGAACCCTAACTCTCCCATCAATACCCATCCCTCTAGAACCCTAACTCTCCCATCAATACCCATCCCTCTAGAACCCTAACTCTACCATCAATACCCATCCCTCCAGAACCCTAACTCTCCCATCAATACCCATCCCTCTAGAACCCTAACTCTCCCATCAATACCCATCCCTCTAGAACCCTAACTCTCCCATCAATACCCATCCCTCTAGAACCCTAACTCTCCCATCAATACCCATCCCTCTAGTATCCTAACTCTCCCATCAATGCCCATCCCTCTAGTACCCTAACTCTCCCATCAATACCCATCCCTCTAGAACCCTAACTCTCCCATCAATGCCCATCCCTCTAGAACCCTAACTCTCCCATCAATGCCCATCCCTCTAGTACCCTTACGCTCCCATCAATACCCATCCCTCTAGAACCCTAACTCTCCCATCAACACACATCCCTCTAGTACCCTAACTCTCCCATCAATACCCATCCCTCTAGAACCCTAACTCTCCCATCAATACCCATCCCTCTAGTACCCTAACTCTCCCATCAATGCCCATCCCTCTAGTACCCTAACTCTCCCATCAATACCCATCCCTCTAGAACCGTAACTCTCCCATCAATACCCATCCCTCTAGAACCCTAACTCTCCCATCAATACCCATCCCTCTAGTACCCTAACTCTCCCATCAATACCCATCCCTCTAGTACCCTAACTCTCCCATCAATACCCATCCCTCTAGAACCCTAACTCTCCCATCAATACCCATCCCTCTAGAACCCTAACTCTCCCATCAATGTCCATCCCTCCAGTATCCTAACTGTCCCATCAACACCCATCCCTCTAGAACCCTAACTCTCCCATCAATGCCCATCCCTCTAGTACCCTAACTCTCCCATCAATGTCCATCCCTCCAGTATCCTAACTCTCCCATCAATGCCCATCCCTCTAGAACCCTAACTCTCCCATCAATACCCATCCCTCTAGCACCCTAACTCTCCCATCAATACCCATCCCTCTAGCACCCTAACTCTCCCATCAATACCCATCCCTCTAGTACCTAACTCTCCCATCAATACCCATCCCTCTAGTACCTTAACTCTCCCATCAATACCCATCCCTCTAGTACCCTAACTCTCCCATCAATACCCATCCCTCTAGTATCCTAACTCTCCCATCAATGCCCATCCCTCTAGAACCGTAACTCTCCCATCAATACCCATCCCTCTAGTACCCTAACTCTCCCATCAATTTCCATCCCTCTAGAACCCTAACTCTCCCATCAATGCCCATCCCTCTAGTACCCTAACTCTCCCATCAATACCCATCCCTCTAGAAACCTAACTCTCCCAACAATACCCATCCCTCTAGCACCCTAACCCTCCCATCAATACCCATCCCTCTAGTACCCTAACCCTCCCATCAATACCCATCCCTCTAGAACCCTAACCCTCCCATCAATACCCATCCCTCTAGAACCCTAACTCTCCCATCAATACCCATCCCTCTAGAACCCTAACTCTCCCAACAATACCCATCCCTCTAGTACCCTAACTCTCCCATCAATGTCCATCCCTCTAGTATCCTAACTCTCCCATCAATACCCATCCCTCTAGAACCCTAACCCTCCATCAATACCCATCCCTCTAGCACCCTAACTCACCCATCAATGCCCATCCCTCTAGTACCCTAACTCTCCCATCAATACCCATCCCTCTAGAACCCTAACTCTCCCATCAATACCCATCCCTCTAGTATCCTAACTCTCCCATCAATACCCATCCCTCTAGTACCCTAACTCTCTCATCAATACCCATCCCTCTAGAACCCTAACTCTCCCATCAATACCCATCCCTCTAGTATCCTAACTCTCCCATCAATACCCATCCCTCTAGTACCCTAACTGTCCCATCAATACCCATCCCTCTAGTATCCTAACTCTCCCATCAATACCCATCCCTCTAGTATCCTAACTCTCCCATCAATACCCATCCCTCTAGTACCCTAACTGTCCCATCAATACCCATCCCTCTAGAACCCTAACTCTCCCATCAATACCCATCCCTCTAGTATCCTAACCCTCCCATCAATACCCATCCCTCTAGTACCCTAACTCTCCCATCAATACCCATCCCTCTAGTATCCTAACTCTCCCATCAATTTCCATCCCTCTAGTATCCTAACTCTCCCATCAATACCCATCCCTCTAGCACCCTAACCCTCCCATCAATACCCATCCCTCTAGTACCCTAACTCTCCCATCAATGTCCATCCCTCTAGTATCCTAACTCTCCCATCAATACCCATCCCTCTAGTACCCTAACTCTCCCATCAATACCCATCCCTCCAGTACCCTAACTCTCCCATCAATACCCATCCCTCTAGCACCCTAACTCTCCCATCAATACCCATCCCTCTAGGACACTAACTCTCCCATCAATACCCATCCCTCTAGTACCCTAACTCTCCCATCAATGTCCATCCCTCTAGAACCCTAACTCTCCCATCAATACCCATCCCTCTAGTATCCTAACCCTCCCATCAATACCCATCCCTCTAGTACCCTAACTCTCCCATCAATACCCATCCCTCTAGTATCCTAACTCTCCCATCAATTTCCATCCCTCTAGTACCCTAACTCTCCCATCAATACCCATCCCTCTAGTACCCTAACTCTCCCATCAATACCCATCCCTCCAGTACCCTAACTCTCCCATCAATACCCATCCCTCTAGCACCCTAACTCTCCCATCAATACCCATCCCTCTAGAACACTAACTCTCCCATCAATACCCATCCCTCTAGCACCCTAACTCTCCCATCAATACCCATCCCTCTAGCACCCTAACTCTCCCATCAATACCCATCCCTCTAGTACCCTAACTGTCCCATCAATACCCATCCCTCTAGAACCCTAACTCTCCCATCAATACCCATCCCTCTAGTACCCTAACTCTCCCATCAATACCCATCCCTCTAGTATCCTAACTCTCCCATCAATTTCCATCCCTCTAGTATCCTAACTCTCCCATCAATACCCATCCCTCTAGTACCCTAACCCTCCCATCAATGCCCATCCCTCTAGTACCCTAACTCTCCCATCAATACCCATCCCTCTAGTATCCTAACTCTCCCATCAATTTCCATCCCTCTAGTATCCTAACTCTCCCATCAATACCCATCCCTCTAGCACCCTAACTCTCCCATCAATACCCATCCCTCTAGAACCCTAACTCTCCCATCAATACCCATCCCTCTAGTACCCTAACTCTCCCATCAATACCCATCCCTCTAGTACCCTAACTCTCCCTTCAATACCCATCCCTCCAGTACCCTAACTCTCCCATCAATACCCATCCCTCTAGTACCCTAACTCTCCCATCAATGTCCATCCCTCTAGAACCCTAACTCTCCCATCAATGCCCATCCCTCTAGTACCGTAACTCTCCCATCAATACCCATCCCTCTAGTACCCTAACTCTCCCATCAATACCCATCCCTCTAGCACCCTAAGCCTCCCATCAATAGCCATCCCTCTAGCACCCTAACCCTCCCATCAATGCCCATCCCTCTAGAACCCTAACTCTCCCATCAATATCCATCCCTCTAGTATCCTAACTCTCCCATCAAAGTCCATCCCTCTAGTATCCTAACTCTCCCATCAATACCCATCCCTCTAGTACCGTAACTCTCCCATCAATACCCATCCCTCTAGTACCCTAACTCTCCCATCAATACCCATCCCTCTAGCACCCTAACTCTCCCATCAATACCCATCCCTCTAGTACCCTAACTCTCCCATCAATACCCATCCCTCTAGTACCCTAACTCTCCCATCAATACCCATCCCTCTAGAACCCTAACTCTCCCATCAATACCCATCCCTCTAGTACCCTAACTCTCCCATCAATGCCCATCCCTCTAGCACCCTAACTCTCCCATCAATTCCCATCCCTCTAGCACCCTAACTCTCCCATCAATTCCCATCCCTCTAGCACCTAACCCTCCCATCAATACACATCCCTCTAGTATCCTAACTCTCCCATCAATGCCCATCCCTCTAGTACCCTAACTCTCCCATCAATACCCATCCCTCTAGTACCCTAACTCTCCCATCAATACCCATCCCTCTAGAACCCTAACTCTCCCATCAATACCCATCCCTCTAGCACCCTAACTCTCCCATCTATACCCATCCCTCTAGCACCCTAACCCTCCCATCAATACCCATCCCTCTAGCACCCTAACCCTCCCATCAATACCCATCCCTCTAGAACCCTAACTCTCCCATCAATACCCATCGCTCTAGTACCCTAACCCTCCCATCAATGCCCATCCCTCTAGTACCCTAACTCTCCCATCAATGCCTATCCCTCTAGAACCCTAACTCTCCCATCAATACCCATCCCTCTAGTACCCTAACCCTCCCATCAATGCCCATCCCTCTAGTACCCTAACTCTCCCATCAATGCCCATCCCTCTAGAACCCTAACTCTCCCATCAATACCCATCCCTCTAGTACCCTAACTCTCCCATCAATGCCCATCCCTCTAGTACCCTAACTCTCCCATCAATGCCCATCCCTCTAGTACCCTAACCCTCCCATCAATGTCCATCCCTCTAGTACCCTAACTCTCCCATCAATAACCATCCCTCTAGTATCCTAACTCTCCCATCAATACCCATCCCTCTAGAACCCTAACTCTCCCATCAATACCCATCGCTCTAGTACCCTAACCCTCCCATCAATGCCCATCCCTCTAGTACCCTATCTCTCCCATCAATGCCTATCCCTCTAGAACCCTAACTCTCCCATCAATACCCATCCCTCTAGTACCCTAACCCTCCCATCAATGCCCATCCCTCTAGTACCCTAACTCTCCCATCAATGCCCATCCCTCTAGAACCCTAACTCTCCCATCAATACCCATCCCTCTAGTACCCTAACTCTCCCATCAATGCCCATCCCTCTAGTACCCTAACTCTCCCATCAATGCCCATCCCTCTAGTACCCTAACCCTCCCATCAATGTCCATCCCTCTAGTACCCTAACTCTCCCATCAATAACCATCCCTCTAGTATCCTAACTCTCCCATCAATACCCACCCTTCTACTTCCATAACTTTTCCAATTAGATGTTCTGACGAAGGGTCATCGACCTGAAACGTTAACTCTGTTTCTCTCTCCACAGATGCTGCCTGACCTGCTGAGTATTTCCAGCATTTTCTGTTTTTATACCAATGACTGTATCACGCTGTACTTTGACGGTAGCTGCTCCGGTTCTGTGAGGTGTTCGCCTGTGTTCTCCGATGAGGTACACAGCTTGATACCCCTTTGTAAAGGGCCGGTGTATCCCAACAATCCCACAATCCCAGCGGCTCAGTACATCCAGCAGCAGCTGTTTGCACCCATTCATCTTTCCGTTGCACAGCTCGCTAAACGAAGCAAATGCTCAGCTTGCACATTTTCATGGCTGACTTGTAATTGGTTGTCAAAGCTAATAACAGATTACAGCCACATGCTCCATTATCAGATACACAGCAACTTAATGACAGCCCTTAGATATTCATTAGAGTGAGTGCAATGACCTTTGACCCTTCCCTAAATGAATGGCTGCACTGAGTCACAGTCTCAGTAATTGACAAGTACGAATTATCCTTTTACTGAAAAGTTGATGAATCAGATAGCACTTATTTAAACAATGTGCTAAAAGCTCCTTTGATAGATCTTACCCAGACCACATGAATCATGTCCTAAATAAAACAGAAAATGCTGGAAACACTCAGCAGACCAGGCAGCATCTGTGGAGAGAGAAACAGAGTTAACGTTTCAGGTCGATGACCTTTCGTCCGAATCTGTTTTTATTTCAGATTTCCAGCATCCGCAGTATTTTGCTCTTGAATAAAGTCCTACCTTGTCGGAGATGTGTCAATTTCACTGCACCTTAGTACTGTATTGTTGGAGTAGTATTAATGACAGGGCACTTTATTACACAGTATAGGAGTGTTATTAATGACAGGGCACTTTATTACACAGTATAGGAGTGTTATTAATGACAGGGCACTTTATTACACAGTATAGGAGTGTTATTAATGACAGGTCACTTTATTACACAGTATAGGAGCAATATTAATGACAGGGCACTTTATTACACAGTATAGGAGCAGTATTAATGACAGGGCACTTTATTACATTTATTTATTGGGTATTATGTAACAAGAAAGGATTAATTAGCAATCTTGTTGTACGAGGCCCCTTGGGTCAGAGTGATCATAATATGATAGGATTCTTCATTAGGATGGAGAGTGAAGTAGTTGAATCAGAGACTAGGGTCCTGAATTTAAATAAAGGAAACTACGATGGTATGAGGCGCAAATTGGGTAGGACTGATTGGGGAATGTCACTCAAAGGGTTGATGGTGGATAGGCAATGGCAAACATTCAAAGACTGCATGGATGAACTACAGAATTTGTTCATCCCAGTGTGGCATAAGAATAAAACAAAAAGGGTGACTCAACCATGGCTAACAAGGGAAATTAGGGATAGCATAAGATCCAAGGAGAGGGCATATAAATTGGCCAGAAAAAGCAGTAACCCTGAGGATTGGGAGCAGTTTAGGATTCAACAAAGGAGGACAAAGGGATTAATTAAGAAGGGGAAAATAGAATATGAAAGTAAGCTTGCAGGGAACATAAAAACTGACTGTAAGAGCTTTTATAGATATGTGAAGAGAAAAAGATTAGTGAAATCAAGTGTAGGTCCCTTGCAGTCAGAAGCGGGGGAAGTTATAATGGGGAACAAAGAAATGGCAGACCAATTAAATGCATATTTTGGTTCTGTCTTCACAAAGGATGACACAAATAACCTCCCAGAGATGTTGGAGAACATAGGGTCTGATGAAAGGGAGGAACTGAAAGAAATCAGTATTTGCAGGGAAATGGTGTTAGGGAAATTGACGGGATTGAAGGCCGATAAATTCCCAGGGCCTGATAATCTACATCCTAGGGTACTTAAGGAAGTGGCCCTAGAAATAGTAGATGCATTGCTGATCATCTTCCAACATTCGATGGAATCTGGAACTGTACCCATGGATTGGAGGGTAGCTAATGTTACCCCACTATTCAAAAAGGGTGGTAGAGAGAAAGCGGGGAATTACGTAAGCCTGACATTGGTAGTGGGGAAAATGCTAGAGTCCATTATAAAGGATGTAATAGCTGAGCACTTGAAAAACAGTGACAGGATCGGACAAAGTCAACATGGATTTACAAAAGGTAAATCGTGCTTGACTAATCTACTGAAATTTTTTGAGGATGTAACTGGGAAAATAGATAAGGGAGAACCAGTAGATGTGGTGTATTTGGACTTTCAAAAGGTTTCGATAAGGTCCCGCATAAGAGATTAGCATGTAAAGTTAAGGCACATGGGATTGGGGGCAAGGTATTGACTTGGATAGAGAACTGGTTGGCGGACAGAAAGCAAAGAGTAGGAATTAATGGGTCTTTTTCCGAGTGGCAGGCAGTGACTAGTGGGGTACCGCAGGGATCGGTCCTTGGACCCCAGCTATTCCCAATATACATTAATGATCTAGATAAGGGAACTAAATGTAATATCTCCAAGTTTGCAGATGACACAAAGATGGGTGGGCGTGTGTGCTGTGAGGAGGATACCGAGAAACTCCAGGATGATTTGGACAGGTTGGGTGAGTGGGCAGAAGCATGGCAGATGCAATATAACGTGGATAAATGCGAGGTTATCCACTTTGGTGTCAAAAACAGAAAGGCAGACTATTATCTGAATGGCAATAGATTGGGAGAAGGGGAAGTGCAATGAGACCTGGGTGTCCTTGTGCACCAGTCGCTGAAGGTAAGCATGCAGGTGCAGCAGGCGGTGTAGAAGGCAAATGGTATGTTGGCCTTCATAGCGAAAGGGTTTGAGTATAGGAACAGGGATGTCCTGCTGCAGTTGTACAGGGCCTTGGTGAGACCACACCTTGAGTACTGTGTGCAGTTTTGGTCGCCTTATCTGAGGAAGGATGTTCTTGCCATGGAAGGAGTTCAGCGAAGATTCACAAGGCTGATACCTGGGATGGCAGGAATGACATATGAGGAGAGATTGGGTCGATTGAGCTTATACTCGCTGGAGTATAGAAGGATGAGAGGGGATCTCATCGAAACATATAAAATTCTGACAGGTCTGGACAAACTAGATGCAGGAAGAATGTTCCCGATGGTCAGAGAGTCCAGAACCAGGGGTCATAATCTAAGGATAAGGGGTAAGCCATTTAGGACAGAAATGAGGAAGAATTTCTTCACCCAGAGAGTGGTGAACCTGTGGAATTCTCTACCACAGAAGGTAGTTGAGGCCAAGTCATTAAATATATTCAAGAATGAGTTAGATATATTTCTTAAAGCTAAAGGTATCAAGAATTATGGGGAGAAGGCAGGTACAGGGTACTGAGTTTGGATGATCAGCCATGATCTCATCGAATGGCGGAGCAGGCTCGAGGGGCCGAATGGCCTACTCCTGCTCCTATCTACTATGTAAGTATAGGAGCAGTATTAATGACAGGGCACTTTATTACACAGTATAGGAGTAGTATTAATGAAAGGGCACTTTATTACTCAGTATAGGAGTAGTATTAATGACAGGGCACTTTATTACACAGTATAGGAGCAGTATTAATGACAGGGCACTTTATTACACAGTATAGGAGTAGTATTAATGAAAGGGCACTTTATTACTCAGTACAGGAGTAGTATTAATGACAGGTCACTTTATTACACAGTATAGGAGTAGTATTAATGACAGGGCACTTTATTACTCAGAATAGGAGTAGTATTAATGACAGGGCTCTTTATTACACAGTATAGGAGTAGTATTAATGACAGGGCTCTTTATTACACAGTATAGGAGTAGTATTAATGAAAGGGCACTTTATTACTCAGTATAGGAGCAGTATTAATGACAGGACACTTTATTACACAATATAGGAGCAATATTAATGACAGGGCACTTTATTACTCAGTATAGGAGTAGTATTAATGACAGGGCACTTTATTACTCAGTATAGGAGCAGTATTAATGACAGGGCACTTTATTACTCAGTATAGGAGTAGTATTAATGACAGGTCACTTTATTACTCAGTATAGGAGCAGTATTAATGACAGGGCACTTTATGAGGAAGAAAGAAAGACTTGCATTTATATAGCACCTTTCACGACCACTGGATGTCTCAAAGCGCTTTAGAGCCAATGAAGTACTTTTGGAGTGTAGCCTCTGTTGTAATGTAGGAAACGCGGCAGCCAATTTGCGCACAGCAAGCTCCCACAACCAGCAATGTGATAATGACCAGATAATCTGTTTTAGAGATGTTGATTGAGGGAGAAATATTGTCCAGGACACCGGGTAAACTCCCCTGCTCTTCTTCGAAATAGTGCGTTGGGATCTTTTACGTCCACCTGAGAGAGCAGACAGGGCCTCAGTTTAACGTCTCATCCGAAAGACGGCATATTACAGAGTAAAGGAGCAGTATTAATGACAGGGCACTTTATTTTTTTTATTCGTTTATGGGATGTGGGCATCACTGGCAAGGCCAGCATTTATTGCCCAACGCTAATTGCCCTTGAGAAGGTGGTGGTGAGCAGCCTTCTTGAACCGCTCCAGTCCGTGTGGTGAAGGTGCTCCCACAGTGTTGTTAGGGAGGGAGATCCAGGATTTTGACCGAGCGACGATGAAGGATCGGCGATATATTTCCAAGTCAGCATGGTGTGTGACTTGGAGGGGAACTTGGAGGTGGTGGTGTTCCCATGCGCCTGCTGCCCTTGTCCTTCTAGGTGAAAGAGGTCGCGGGTTTGGGAGGTGCTGCCGAAGAAGCCTTGGCGAGTTGCTGCAGTGCATCTTGTAGATGGTACACACTGCAGCAACAGTATGCCGGTGGTGGAGGGAGTGAATGTTTAAGGTGGTGGATGGGGTGCCAATCAAGTGGGCTGCTTTGTCTTGGATGGTGTCGAGCTTCTTGAGTGTTGTTGGAGCTGCATTCATCCAGGCAAGTGGAGAGTATTCCATCACACTCCTTACTTGTGCCTTGTAGATGGTGGAAAGGCTTTGGAGAGTCCGGAGGTGAGACACTCGCCGCAGAATACCCAGCTTCTGACCTGCTCTTGTTGCCACAGTATTTATGTGGCTGGTCCAGTTAATTTTCTGGTCAATGGTGACCCCCAGGATGTTGATGGTGGGGGATTCGGCAATGGTAATCCCATTGAATGTTATGGGGAGGTGGTTAGACTCTCACTTGTTGGAGATAGTCATTGCCGAGCACTTCTGTGGCATGAATGTTACCTGCCACTTATCAGCCCAAGCCTGAACGTCGTCCAGGTCTTGTTGCATGCGGGCATGGACTGCTTCATTTTCTGAGGAGTTGTGAATGGCGCTGAACACTGTGCAGTCATCAGCGAATATCCCCATTTCTGACCTTATGTTGGAGGGAAGGTCATTGATGAAGCAGCTGAAGATGGTTGGGCCTAGGACACTGCCCTGAGGAACTCCTGCAGCGATGTCCTGGGGCTGTGTTGATTGACCTCCAACAACCACAACCATCTTCCTTTGTGCTAGGTATGACTCCAGCCAGTGGAGAGTTTTCCCGCTGATTCCCATTGACTTCAGTTTTACTAGGGCTCCTTGATGCCACACTCGGTCAAATGCTGCCTTGTTGTCAAGGGCAGTCACTCTCACCTCACCTCTGGAATTCAGCTCCTTTGTCCATGTTTGGACCAAGGCTGTAATGAGGTCGGCAGCCAAGTGGTCTTGGTGGAAAACAAACTGGGCATCAGTGAGCAGGTTATTGGTGAGTAAGTGCCGCTTGATAGCACTGTCGATGACACCTTCCATCACTTTGCTGATGATTGAGAGTAGACTGATGGGGCAGTAATTGGCCGGATTGGATTTGTCCTGCTTTTTGTGGATAGGACATACCTGGGCAGTTTTCCACATTGTCGGATAGATGCCAGTGTTGTAGCTGTACTGGAGCAGCTTGGCTAGAGGCGCAGCTAGTTCTGGAGCACAAGTCTTCAGCGCGATAGCCGGGATGTTGTCAGGGCCCACAGCCTTTGCTGTATCCAGTGCGCTCAGCCGTTTTTTGATATCACGTGGAGTGAATCGAATTGGCTGAAGACTGGCTTCTGTGATGGTGGGGACCTCAGGAGTAGGCCGATATGGATCATCCACTTGGAACTTCTGGCTGAAGTTGGTTGCAAACGCTTCAGCCTTGTCTTTTGTACTCACGTGCTGGGCTCCACCATCATTGAGGATGGGGATATTCATGGAGCCTCCTCCTCCCGTTAGTTGTTTAATGGTCCACCACCATTCACGACTGGATGTGGCAGGACCGCAGAGCTTTGATTTGATCCATTGATTGTGGGATCACTTAGCCCTGTCTATAACATGCTCCTATTACACAGTATCGGAGTGGTATTAATGACAGGGCACTTCGTTACACAGTATAGGAGCGAAAGAGAGTTCTGAAAGAGAGTCCCAAAGGCTGTGTTGCTTGCCCGGTGCCAGGGGTAAGGATAACTCCTCGCGGCTGGAGAAGAACTTGGAGTGGGAGGGGGAGGATACAGTTGTTGTGGTCCATGTAGGAACCAACAACATAGGTAGAACTAACAATGAGGTTCTGCTGAGGGAGTTTGAGGAGCTCGGGTCTAAATTAATAAGCAGAACCACAAGGGTAATAATCTGTGGATTGCTATCTGAGCCACGTACAAATTGGCATAGGGTCAAGCAGATCAGAGAGTTAAATGCGTGGCTCAAAGAGTGGTGTGGGAAAAAGGGGTTTCAATTCATGGGGCACTGGCACCAGTACTGGGGAAAGAGGGAGCTGTTCTGTCGTATAGATCACACAGCCGTATAATAACACACACTGTCGTATAATAACACACACTGTCGTATAATAACACACACTGCCGTATAACAGACACTGTCGTATAATAACACACACTGCCTTATAATAATACACACTGCCATATAACACACACTGCCGTATAATAACACACACTGTCGTATAATAACACACTGCCGTATAACACACACTGTCGTATAATAACACACACTGCCATATAATAACACACACTGCCGTATAACACACACTGCTGTATAATAATACACACTGTCGTATAATAACACACACTGCCGTATAATAACACACATCGCCGTATAATAACACACACTGCCGTATAATAACACACACTGCCATTAAACACACTATGCCATATAACACACACTGCCATATAATAACACACAGTGCCATAAAACACACACTGCCATATAATAACACACACTGCCATATAACACACACTGCCGTATAATAACAAACACTGTCGTATAATAACACACACTGTCGTATAATAACACACACTGCCGTATAATAACACACACTGCCATATAACACACACTGCCGTATAATATCACACACTGCCATATCACACACTGCCGTATAATAACACACACTGCCGTATAATAACACACACTGCCGTATAATAACACACACTGCCGTATAACACACACTGCCGTATAATAACACACACTGCTGTATAATAACACACACTGTCGTATAATAACACACACTGCCGTATAACACACACTGCCGTATAATAACACACACTGCCGTATAATAACACACACTGTCGTATAATAACACACACTGCCGTATAATAACACGCACTGCCGTATAACACACACTGCCGTATAATAACACACACTGCCGTATAATAACACACACTGCCTTATAATAACACACACTGCTGTATAATAACACACACAGTCGTATAATAACACACACTGCCGTATAACACACACTGCCATATAATAACACACACTGCCGTATAATAACACACACTGCCATATAACACACACTGTCGTATAATAACACACACTGTCGTATAATAACACGCACTGCCGTATAATAACACACACTGCCATATAACACACACTGCCGTATAATAACACACACTGCCGTATAACACACACTGCCGTATAATAACACACACTGCCGTATAATAACACACACTGCCGTATAATAACAAACACTGTTGTATAATAACACACACTGTCGTATAATAACACACACTGCCGTATAATAACACACACTGCCATATAACACACACTGCCGTATAATATCACACACTGCCATATAACACACACTGCCGTATAATAACACACACTGCCGTATAATAACACACACTGCCGTATAATAACACACACTGCCGTATAATAACACACACTGCCTTATAATAACACACACTGCTGTATAATAACACACACAGTCGTATAATAACACACACTGCCGTATAACACACACTGCCATATAATAACACACACTGTCGTATAATAACACACACTGCCGTATAATAACACACACTGCCATATAACACACACTGCCGTATAATATCACACACTGCCATATAACACACACTGCCGTATAATAACACACACTGCCGCATAATAACACACACTGTCGTATAATAACACACACTGCCGTATAATAACACACACTGCCGTATAATAACACACACTGTCGTATAATAACACACACTGCCGTATAACACACACTGCCGTATAATAACACACACTGCCGTATAATAACACACACTGCCATATAACACACACTGTCGTATAATAACACACACTGTTGTATAATAACATGCACTGCCGTATAATAACACACACTGCCATATAACACACACTGCCGTATAATAACACACACTGTCGTATAATAACACACACTGCCGTATAATAACACACACTGCCGTATAATAACACACACTGTCGTATAATAACACACACTGCCATATAACACACACTGCCATATAATAACACACACTGCCGTATAATAACACACACTGTCGTATAATAACACACACTGCCGTATAATACCACACACTGCCGTATAATAACACACTGCCATATAATAACACACACTGCCGTATAATAACACACTGCCGTATAACACACACTGCCGTATAATAACACACACTGCCATATAATAACACACACTGCCGTATAATAACACACACTGCCGTATAACACACACTGCCGTATAATAACACACACTGCCGTATAATAACACACACTGCCGTATAACACACACTGCCGTATAATAACACACACTGCCGTATAATAACACACACTGCCGTATAATAACGCACACTGCCGTATAACACACACTGCCGTATAATAACACACACTGCCGTGTAATAACACACACTGTCGTAAAATAACACACACTGCCATACAATAACACACAATGCCATATAACACACACTGCCGTATAATAACACACACTGTCGTATAATAACACACACTGTCGTATAATAACACACACTGCCGTATAACACACACTGCCGTATAATAACACACACTGCCGTATAATAACACACACTGTCGTATAATAACACACACTGCCGTATAATAACACGCACTGCCGTATAACACACACTGCCGTATAATAACACACACTGCCGTATAATAACACACACTGCCTTGTAATAACACACACTGCTGTATAATAACACACACAGTCGTATAATAACACACACTGCCGTATAACACACACTGCCATATAATAACACACACTGCCGTATAATAACACACACTGCCATATAACACACACTGTCGTATAATAACACACACTGCCGTATAACACACACTGCCGTATAATAACAAACACTGTCGTATAATAACACACACTGCTGTATAATAACACACACAGTCGTATAATAACACACACTGCCGTATAACACACACTGCCATATAATAACACACACTGCCGTATAATAACACACACTGCCATATAACACACACTGTCGTATAATAACACGCACTGCCGTATAATAACACACACTGCCATATAACACACACTGCCGTATATAACACACACTGCCGTATAATAACACACACTGCCGTATAATAACACACACTGCCGTATAATAACACACACTGCCGTATAATAACAACACTGCCGTATAATAACACACACTGCGTATAATAACACACACTGCCGTATAATAACACACACTGCAGTATAAACACACACTGCCGTATAATAACACCACACTGCCGTATAATAACACACACTGCCGTATAATAACACACACTGCCGTATAATAACACACACTGCATATAACACACACTGCCGTATAATAACACACACTGCCGTATAATAACACACACTGTCGTATAATAACACACACTGCCGTATAACACACACTGCCGTATAATAACACACACTGCCGTAATAACACACACTGCTGTATAATAACACACACTGCCGTATAATAACACACACTGCCGTATAATAAACACACACTGCTGTATATAACACACACTGTCGTATATAACACACACTGCCGTATAAAACAACACTGCCATATAATAACACACACTGCCGTATAATAACACACACTGCCATATAAACACACACTGTCGTATAATAACACACACTGTCGTATAATAAACCACTGCCGTATAATAACACACACTGCCATATAACACACACTGCCGTATAATAACACACACTGTCGTATAATAACACACACTGCCGTATAATAACACACACTGCCGTATAATAACACACACTGTCGTATAATAACACACACTGCCGTATAACACACACTGCCATATAATAACACACACTGCCGTATAATAACACACACTGCCATATAACACACACTGGCGTATAATAACACACACTGTTGTATAATAACATGCACTGCCGTATAATAACACACACTGCCATATAACACACACTGCCGTATAATAACACACACTGTCGTATAATAACACACACTGCCGTATAATAACACACACTGCCGTATAATAACACACACTGCCGTATAATAACACACACTGTCGTATAATAACACACACTGCCATATAACACACACTGCCGTATAATAACACACACTGCCGTATAATAACACACACTGTCGTATAATAACACACACTGCCGTATAATACCACACACTGCCGTATAATAACACACTGCCATATAATAACACACACTGCCGTATAATAACACACTGCCGTATAACACACACTGCCGTATAATAACACACACTGCCATATAATAACACACACTGCCGTATAATAACACACACTGCCGTATAACACACACTGCCGTATAATAACACACACTGCCGTATAATAACACACACTGCCGTATAACACACACTGCCGTATAATAACACACACTGCCGTATAATAACACACACTGCCGTATAATAACGCACACTGCCGTATAACACACACTGCCGTATAATAACACACACTGCCGTGTAATAACACACACTGTCGTAAAATAACACACACTGCCATAATAACACACAATGCCATATAACACACACTGCCGTATAATAACACACACTGTCGTATAATAACACACACTGTCGTATAATAACACACACTGCCGTATAACACACACTGCCGTATAATAACACACACTGCCGTATAATAACACACACTGTCGTATAATAACACACACTGCCGTATAATAACACGCAATGCCGTATAACACACACTGCCGTATAATAACACACACTGCCGTATAATAACACACACTGCCTTATAATAACACACACTGCTGTATAATAACACACACAGTCGTATAATAACACACACTGCCGTATAACACACACTGCCATATAATAACACACACTGCCGTATATTAACACACACTGCCATATAACACACACTGTCGTATAATAACACACACTGTCGTATAATAAAACGCACTGCCGTATAATAACACACACTGCCATATAACACACACTGCCGTATAATAACACACACTGCCGTATAACACACACTGCCGTATAATAACACACACTGCCGTATAACACACACTGCCGTATAATAACAAACACTGTCGTATAATAACACACACTGTCGTATAATAACACACACTGCCGTATAATAACACACACTGCCATATAACACACACTGCCGTATAATATCACACACTGCCATATAACACACACTGCCGTATAATAACACACACTGCCGTATAATAACACACACTGCCGTATAATAACACACACTGCCATATAACACACACTGCCGTATAATAACACACACTGCCGTAGAATAACACACACTGTCGTATAATAACACACACTGCCGTATAACACACACTGCCGTATAATAACACGCACTGCCGTATAATAACACACACTGTTGTATAATAACACACACTGCCGTATAATAACACGCACTGCCGTATAACACACACTGCCGTATAATAACACACACTGCTGTATAATAACACACACAGTCGTATAATAACACACACTGCCGTATAACACACACTGCCATATAATAACACACACTGCCGTATAATAACACACACTGCCATATAACACACACTGTCGTATAATAACACACACTGTCGTATAATAACACGCACTGCCGTATAATAACACACACTGCCATATAACACACACTGCCGTATAATAACACACACTGTCGTATAATAACACACACTGCCGTATAATAACACACACTGCCGTATAATAACACACACTGCGTATAATAACACACACTGCCATATAACACACACTGTCGTATAACCACACACTGCCGTATAATAACACACACTGTCGTATAATAACACACACTGCCGTATAATACCACACACTGCCGTATAATAACACACTGCCATATAATAACACACACTGCCATATAATAACACACTGCCGTATAACACACACTGCCCGTATAATAACACACACTGCCATATAATAACACACACTGCCGTATAATAACACACACTGCCGTTATAACACACACTGCCGTATAATAACACACACTGCCGTATAACACACACTGCCGTATAATAACACACACTGCCGTATAATAACACACACTGCCGTATAATAACACACACTGCGTATAATAACACACTGCCGATATAACACACACTGCCGTATAATAACACACACTGTCGTATAATAACACACACTGTCGTATAATAACACACACTGCCGTACAACACACACTGCCGTATAATAACACACACTGCCGTATAATAACACACACTGTCGTATAATAACACACACTGCCGTATAATAACACGCAATGCCGTATAACACACACTGCCGTATAATAACACACACTGCCGTATAATAACACACACTGCCTTATAATAACACACACTGCTGTATAATAACACACACAGTCGTATAATAACACACACTGCCGTATAACACACACTGCCATATAATAACACACACTGCCGTATATTAACACACACTGCCATATAACACACACTGTCGTATAATAACACACACTGTCGTATAATAAAACGCACTGCCGTATAATAACACACACTGCCATATAACACACACTGCCGTATAATAACACACACTGCCGTATAACACACACTGCCGTATAATAACACACACTGCCGTATAACACACACTGCCGTATAATAACAAACACTGTCGTATAATAACACACACTGTCGTATAATAACACACACTGCCGTATAATAACACACACTGCCATATAACACACACTGCCGTATAATATCACACACTGCCATATAACACACACTGCCGTATAATAACACACACTGCCGTATAATAACACACACTGCCGTATAATAACACACACTGCCATATAACACACACTGCCGTATAATAACACACACTGCCGTAGAATAACACACACTGTCGTATAATAACACACACTGCCGTATAACACACACTGCCGTATAATAACACGCACTGCCGTATAATAACACACACTGTTGTATAATAACACACACTGCCGTATAATAACACGCACTGCCGTATAACACACACTGCCGTATAATAACACACACTGCTGTATAATAACACACACAGTCGTATAATAACACACACTGCCGTATAACACACACTGCCATATAATAACACACACTGCCGTATAATAACACACACTGCCATATAACACACACTGTCGTATAATAACACACACTGTCGTATAATAACACGCACTGCCGTATAATAACACACACTGCCATATAACACACACTGCCGTATAATAACACACACTGTCGTATAATAACACACACTGCCGTATAATAACACACACTGCCGTATAATAACACACACTGCCGTATAATAACACACACTGCCATATAACACACACTGTCGTATAACACACACTGCCGTATAATAACACACACTGTCGTATAATAACACACACTGCCGTATAATACCACACACTGCCGTATAATAACACACTGCCATATAATAACACACACTGCCATATAATAACACACTGCCGTATAACACACACTGCCGTATAATAACACACACTGCCATATAATAACACACACTGCCGTATAATAACACACACTGCCGTATAACACACACTGCCGTATAATAACACACACTGCCGTATAATAACACACACTGCCGTATAACACACACTGCCGTATAATAACACACACTGCCGTATAATAACACACACTGCCGTATAATAACGCACACTGCCGTATAACACACACTGCCGTATAATAACACACACTGCCGTGTAATAACACACACTGTCGTAAAATAACACACACTGCCATATAATAACAAACACTGCCATAAAACACACACTGCCGTATAATAACACACACTGTCGTATAATAACACACACTGTCGTATAATAACACACACTGCCGTATAATAACACACACTGCCATATAACACACACTGCCGTATAATAACACACACTGCCATATAACACACACTGCCGTATAATAACACACACTGCCGTATAACACACACTGCCGTATAATAACACACACTGCCATATAATTACACACACTGCCGTATAATAATACACACTGCCGTATAACACATACTGCCGTATAATAACACACACTGCCGTATAATAACACACACTGCCGTATAATAACACACACTGCCGTATAATAACACACACTGCCGTATAATAACACACAGTGCCGTATAATAACACACACTGCCGTATAATAACACACACTGTCGTATAATAACACACACTGCCGTATAACACACACTGCCGTATAGTAACACACACTGCCGTATAACACACACTGCCGTATAATAACACACACTGTCGTATAATAACACACACTGCCGTATAATAACACACACTGCCATATAATAACACACACTGCTGTATAATAACACACACTGCCGTATAACACACACTGCCGTATAATAACACACACAGCCGTATAATAACACACACTGCCAAATAACACACACTGTCGTATAATAACACACACTGTCGTATAATAACACGCAATGCCGTATAATAACACACACTGCCATATAACACACACTGCCATATAATAACACACACTGCCGTATAATAACACACACTGTCGTATAATAACACACACTGCCGTATAATAAAACACACTGCCGTATAATAACACACACTGTCGTATAATAACACACACTGCCATATAACACACACTGCCGTAAAATAAGACACACTGCCGTATAATAACACACACTGCCGTATAATAACACACACTGTCGTATAATAACACACACTGCCGTATAATACCACACACTGCCGTATAACACACACTGCCGTATAATAACACACACTGCCATATAATAACACACTCTGCCGTATAATAACACACACTGCCGTATAACACACACTGCCGTATAATAACACACACTGCCGTATAATAACACACAGTGCCGTATAATAACACACAGTGCCGTATAATAACACACACTGTTGTATAATAACACACACTGCCGTATAATAACACACACTGCCATATAACACACACTGTCGTATAATAACACACACTGCCGTATAACACACTCTGCCGTATAATAACACACACTGCCGTATAATAACACACACTGTCATATAATAACACTCAGTGCCGTATAATAACACACACTGCCATATAATAACACACACTGCCATATAACACACACTGCCGTATAATAACACACACTGCCGTATAATAACACACACTGCCATATAACACACACTGTCGTATAATAACACACACTGTTGTATAATAACATGCACTGCCGTATAATAACACAAACTGCCATATAACACACACTGCCGTATAATAACACACACTGTCGTATAATAACACACACTGCCGTATAATAACACACACTGCCGTATAATAACACACACTGTCGTATAATAACACACACTGCCATATAACACACACTGCCGTATAATAACACACACTGCCGTATAATAACACACACTGTCGTATAATAACACACACTGCCGTATAATACCACACACTGCCGTATAATAACACACTGCCATATAATAACACACACTGCCGTATAATAACACACTGCCGTATAACACACACTGCCGTATAATAACACACACTGCCATATAATAACACACACTGCCGTATAATAACACACACTGCCGTATGACACACACTGCCGTATAATAACACACACTGCCGTATAATAACACACACTGCCGTATAACACACACTGCCGTATAATAACACACACTGCCGTATAATAACACACACTGCCGTATAATAACGCACACTGCCGTATAACACACACTGCCGTATAATAACACACACTGCCGTGTAATAACACACACTGTCGTAAAATAACACACACTGCCATATAATAACACACACTGCCATATAACACACACTGCCGTATAATAACACACACTGTCGTATAATAACACACACTGTCGTATAATAACACACACTGCCGTATAATAACACACACTGCCATATAACACACACTGCCGTATAATAACACACACTGCCATATAACACACACTGCCGTATAATAACACACACTGCCGTATAACACACACTGCCGTATAATAACACACACTGCCATATAATAACACACACTGCCGTATAATAATACACACTGCCGTATAACACATACTGCCGTATAATAACACACACTGCCGAATAATAACACACACTGCCCTATAATAACACACACTGCCATATAATAACACACACTGTCGTATAATAACACACACTGCCGTATAACACACACTGCCGTATAGTAACACACACTGCCGTATAACACACACTGCCGTATAATAACACACACCGTCGTATAATAACACACACTGCCGTATAATAACACACACTGCCATATAATAACACACACTGCCGTATAATAACACACACTGTCGTATAATAACACACACTGCCGTATAACACACACTGCCGTATAATAACACACACAGCCGTATAATAACACACACTGCCATATAACACACACTGTCGTATAATAACACACACTGCCGTATAATAACACACACTGCCGTATAATAACGCACACTGCCGTATAACACACACTGCCGTATAATAACACACACTGTCGTAAAATAACACACACTGCCATATAATAACACACACTGCCATATAACACACACTGCCGTATAATAACACACACTGTCGTATAATAACACACACTGTCGTATAATAACACACACTGCCGTATAATAACACACACTGCCATATAACACACACTGCCGTATAATAACACACACTGCCATATAACACACACTGCCGTATAATAACACACACTGCCGTATAACACACACTGCCGTATAATAACACACACTGCCATATAATAACACACACTGCCGTATAATAATACACACTGCCGTATAACACATACTGCCGTATAATAACACACACTGCCGTATAATAACACACACTGCCGTATAATAACACACACTGCCGTATAATAACACACACTGCCGTATAATAACACACACTGCCGTATAATAACACACACTGTCGTATAATAACACACACTGCCGTATAACACACACTGCCGTATAGTAACACACACTGTCGTATAATAACACACACTGCCGTATAATAACACACACTGCCGTATAATAACACACACTGTCGTATAATAACACACACTGCTGTATAACACACTCTGCCGTATAATAACACACACTGCCGTATAATAACACACACTGCCATATAACACACACTGTCGTATAATAACACACACTGTTGTATAATAACATGCACTGCCGTATAATAACACAAACTGCCATATAACACACACTGCCGTATAATAACACACACTGTCGTATAATAACACACACTGCCGTATAATAACACACACTGCCGTATAATAACACACACTGTCGTATAATAACACACACTGCCATATAACACACACTGCCGTATAATAACACACACTGCCGTATAATAACACACACTGTCGTATAATAACACACACTGCCGTATAATACCACACACTGCCGTATAATAACACACTGCCATATAATAACACACACTGCCGTATAATAACACACTGCCGTATAACACACACTGCCGTATAATAACACACACTGCCATATAATAACACACACTGCCGTATAATAACACACACTGCCGTATGACACACACTGCCGTATAATAACACACACTGCCGTATAATAACACACACTGCCGTATAACACACACTGCCGTATAATAACACACACTGCCGTATAATAACACACACTGCCGTATAATAACGCACACTGCCGTATAACACACACTGCCGTATAATAACACACACTGCCGTGTAATAACACACACTGTCGTAAAATAACACACACTGCCATATAATAACACACACTGCCATATAACACACACTGCCGTATAATAACACACACTGTCGTATAATAACACACACTGTCGTATAATAACACACACTGCCGTATAATAACACACACTGCCATATAACACACACTGCCGTATAATAACACACACTGCCATATAACACACACTGCCGTATAATAACACACACTGCCGTATAACACACACTGCCGTATAATAACACACACTGCCATATAATAACACACACTGCCGTATAATAATACACACTGCCGTATAACACATACTGCCGTATAATAACACACACTGCCGTATAATAACACACACTGCCGTATAATAACACACACTGCCGTATAATAACACACACTGCCGAATAATAACACACACTGCCGTATAATAACACACACTGCCATATAATAACACACACTGTCGTATAATAACACACACTGCCGTATAACACACACTGCCGTATAGTAACACACACTGCCGTATAACACACACTGCCGTATAATAACACACACCGTCGTATAATAACACACACTGCCGTATAATAACACACACTGCCATATAATAACACACACTGCCGTATAATAACACACACTGTCGTATAATAACACACACTGCCGTATAACACACACTGCCGTATAATAACACACACAGCCGTATAATAACACACACTGCCATATAACACACACTGTCGTATAATAACACACACTGTCGTATAATAACACGCAATGCCGTATAATAACACACACTGTCATATAACACACACTGCCATATAATAACACACACTGCCGTATAATAACACACACTGTCGTATAATAACACACACTGCCATATAATAAAACACACTGCCGTATAATAACACACACTGTCGTATAATAACACACACTGCCATATAACACACACTGCCGTAAAATAACAGACACTGCCGTATAATAACACACACTGCCGTATAATAACACACACTGTCGTATAATAACACACACTGCCGTATAATACCACACACTGCCGTATAACACACACTGCCGTATAATAACACACACTGCCATATAATAACACACTCTGCCGTATAATAACACACACTGCCGTATAACACACACTGCCGTATAATAACACACACTGCCGTATAATAACACACACTGCCGTATAATAACACACAGTGCCGTATAATAACACACACTGTTGTATAATAACACACACTGCCTTATAATAACACACACTGCCATATAACACACACTGCCGTATAACACACTCTGCCGTATAATAACACACACTGCCGTATAACACACACTGCCGTATAATAACACACACTGTCATATAATAACACTCAGTGCCGTATAATAACACACACTGCCATATAATAACACACACTGCTGTATAATAACACACACTGCCATATAACACACACTGCCATATAACACACATTGCCGTATAATAACACACTGCCGTATAATAACACACACTGCTGTATAATAACACACACTGTCGTATAATAACAAACACTGCCAGATAATAACACACACTGCCATATAACACACACTGCCGTATAATAACACACACTGCCGTATAATAACACACACTGTCGTATAATAACACACACTGCCGTATAATAACACACACTGCCGTATAACACACACTGCCGTATAATAACACACACTGTCGTATAATAACACACACTGCCGTATAATAACACACACTGCCGTATAATAACACACACTGCTGTATAATAACAAACACAGTCGTATAACAACACACACTGCCGTATAATAACGCACACTGCCGTATAATAACGCACACTGCCGTATAACACACACTGCCGTATAATAACACACACTGCCGTATAATAACACTCACTGTCGTAAAATAACACACACTGCCATATAATAACACACACTGCCATATAACACACACTGCCGTATAATAACACACACTGTCGTATAATAACACACACTGCCGTATAATAACACACACTACCATATAACACACACTGCCGTATAATAACACACACTGTCGTATAATAACACACACTGTCGTATAATAACACACACTGCCGTAAAATAACACACACTGCCATATAACACACACTGCCGTATAACACACACTGCCGTATAATAACACACACTGTCGTATAATAACACACACTGCCGTATAATTACACACACTGCCATATAACACACACTGCCGTATAATAACACACACTGTCGTATAATAACACACACTGTCGTATAATAACACACACTGCCGTAAAATAACACACACTGCCATATAACACACACTGCCGTATAATAACACACACTGCCATTTAACACACACTGCCATATAATAACACACACTGCTATATAACACACACTGACGTATAATAACACACACTGCCGTATAACACACACTGCCGTATAATAACACACACTGCCGTATAACACACACTGCCGTATAATAACACACACTGTCGTATAATAACACACACTGCCGTATAATAACACACACTGCCATATAATAACACACACTGCAGTATAATAAGACACACTGTCATATAATAACACACACTGCCGTATAACACACACTGCCGTATAATAACACACACTGCCGTATAATAACACACACTGCCATATAACACACACTGTCGTATAATAACACACACTGCCATATAATAACACACACTGCCGTATAATAACACACACTGCTGTATAATAACACGCAATGCTGTATAATAACACACACTGCCATATAACACACACTGCCGTATAATAACACACACTGCCGTATAACACACACTGCCGTATAATAACACACACTGCCGTATAATAACACACTCTGCCGTATAATAACACACACTGCCGTATAATAACACACACTGCCGTATAATAACACACACTGCCGTATAATAACACACACTGCCGTTTAATAACACACACTGTTGTATAATAACACACACTGCCGTATAATAACACACACTGCCATATAACACACACTGTCGTATAATAACACACACTGCCGTATAACACACTCTGCCGTATAATAACACACACTGCCATATAATAACACACACTGCCGTATAATAACACACACTGTCGTATAATAACACACACTGCCGTATAACACACACTGCCGTATAATAACACACACTGCCATATAATAACACGCACTGTCATATAATAACACACACTGCCGTATAATAACACACACTGCCATATAATAACACACACTGCCGTATAATAACACACACTGCCGTATAATAACGCACACTGCCGTATAATAACACACAATGCCGTATAATAACACACACTGTCGTATAATAACACACACTGCCATATAACACACACTGCCGTAAAATAACACACACTGCCGTATAATAACACACACTGCCGTATAATAACACACACTGTCGTGTAATAACACACACTGCTGTATAATACCACACACTGCCGTATAACACACACTGCCGTATAATAACACACTCTGCCGTATAATAACACACACTGCCGTATAACACACACTGCCGTATAATAACACACACTGCCGTATAATAACACACACTGCCGTATAATAACACACACTGCCGTATAATAAGACACACTGTTGTATAATAACACACACTGCCGTATAATAACACACACTGCCATATAACACACACTGTCGTATAATAACACACACTGCCGTATAATAACACACACTGCCGTATAATAACACACACTGTCGTATAATAACACACACTGCCGTATAACACACACTGCCGTATAATAACACACACTGCGGTATAATAACACACACTGTCGTATAATAACACACACTGCTGTATAATACCACACACTGCCGTATAACACACACTGCCGTATAATAACACACTCTGCCGTATAATAACACACACTGCCGTATAACACACACTGCCGTATAATAACACACACTGCCGTATAATAACACACACTGCCGTATAATAACACACACTGCCGTATAATAAGACACACTGTTGTATAATAACACACACTGCCGTATAATAACACACACTGCCATATAACACACACTGTCGTATAATAACACACACTGCCGTATAATAACACACACTGCCGTATAACACACACTGCCGTATAATAACACACACTGCCATTTCACACACATTGCCGTATAATAACACACTGCCGTATAATAACACACACTGCTGTATAATAACACACACTGCCATATAACACACACTGTCGTATAATAACACACACTGCCGTATAACACACACTGCCGTATAATAACACACACTGCCGTATAACACACACTGCCGTATAATAACACACACTGCCGTATAATAACACACACTGTCGTATAATAACACACACTGCCGTATAATAACACACACTGCCGTTTAATAACACACACTGCTGTATAATAACACACACTGTCGTGTAATAACACACACTGCCGTATAACACACACTGCCGTATAATAACACACACTGCCGTATAATAACAAACACTGCATTATAACACACACTGCCGTATAATAACACACACTGCCATATAACACACACTGCCGTATAATAACACACTGCCGTATAACACACACTGCCGTATAATAACACACACTTTCGTATAATAACGCACACTTTCGTATAATAACACACACTGCCGTATAAGAACACACACTGCCATATAACACACACTGCCGTATAATAACACACACTACCATATAACTCACACTGTCGTATAATAACACACACTGTCGTATAATAACACGCACTGCCGTATAATAACACACACTGCCATATAACACACTGCCGTATAATAACACACACTGTCGTATAATAACACACACTGCCGTATAATAACACACACTGCCGTAAAATAACACACACTGTCGTATAATAACACACACTGCCGTATAACACACACTGCCGTATAATAACACACACTGCTGTATAATAACACAAACTGCCGTATAACACGCACTGCCGTATAATAACACACACTGCCATATAACACCCACTGCCGTATAATAACACACACTGTCGTATAATAACACACACTGCCGTATAATAACACCACTGCCGTATAACACACACTGCCGTATAATAACACACAACTGCCGTATAATACACGCACTGTCGTATAATAACACACACTGCCGTATAATAACACACACTGTCGTATAATAACACACACTGCCGTATAATAACACACACTGCCGTATAATAACACACACTGCCGTATAATAACACACCACTGCCGTATATAACACACACTGTCGTATAATAACACACACTGCCATATAACACACACTGCCGTAAATAACACACACTGCGTATAATAACACACACTGCCGGTAGAATAACACACACTGTCGTATAATAACACACACTGCCTGTATAATACACACACACTGCCGTATAATAACACTCCTGCCGTATAATAACACACACTGCCGTATAATAACACACACTGGCCGATAACCACACACTGCCGTATAATAACACACACTGCCGTATATAACACACACTGCCGTATAATAACACGCACTGTCGTATAATAACACACACTGCCGTATAATAACACACACTGTCGTATAATAACACACACTGCCATATAACACACACTGCCGTAAAATAACACACACTGCTGTATAATAACACACACTGCGGTATAATAACACACACTGTCGTATAATAACACACACTGCCGTATAATACCACACACTGCCGTATAACACACACTGCCGTATAATAACACACACTGCCGGATAATAACACACACTGCCGTATAATAACACACACTGCCGTATAATAACACACACTGCCGTATAATAACACACACTGCCGTATAATAACACACACTGCCGTATAATAACACACACTGTTGTATAATAACACACACTGCCGTATAACACACACTGCCGTATAATAACACATACTGCCGTATAATAACACATACTGCCGTATAACACAGACTGCCGTATAATAACACACACTGCTGTATAATAACACACACTGCTGTATAATAACACACACTGCCGTATAATAACACACACTGCCGTATAACACACACTGCCGTATAATAACACACACTGCCGTATAATAACACACACTGTCGTATAATAACACACACTGCCGTATAATAACACACACTGCCGTATAACACACACTGCCGTATAATAACACACACTGCCGTAAAATAACACACACTGTCGTATAATAACACACACTGCCGTATAACACACACTGCCGTATAATAACACACACTGCTGTATAATAACACAAACTGCCGTATAACACGCACTGCCGTATAATAACACACACTGCCATATAACACCCACTGCCGTATAATAACACACACTGTCGTATAATAACACACACTGCCGTATAACACACACTGCCGTATAATAACACACACTGCCATATAACACCCACTTTCGTATAATAACACACACTGCCGTATAACACACACTGCCGTATAATAACGCACACTGCCGTATAACACACACTGCCGTATAATAATACACACTGCCGTATAATAACACACACTGCCATATAACACCCACTGCCGTATAATAACACACACTGTCGTATAATAACACACACTGCGGTATAACACACACTGCCGTATAATAACACACACTGCCATATAACACCCTCTGCCATATAACACCCTCTGCCGTATAATAACACACACTGTCGTATAATAACACACACTGCCGTATAACACACACTGCCGTATAATAACGCACACTGCCGTATAACACACACTGCCGTATAATACACACTGCCGTATAATAACACACACTGTCATAAAATAACACACACTGCCGTATAATAACACACACTGCCATATAACACACACTGCCGTATAATAACACACACTGTCGTATAATAACACACACTGTCGTATAATAACACACACTGCCGTATAATAACACACACTGCCATATAACACACACTGCCGTATAATAACACACACTTTCGTATAATAACGCACACTGTCGTATAATAACACACACTGCCGTATAAGAACACACACTGCCATATAACACACACTGCCGTATAATAACACACACTGCCATATAATAACACACACTGCCGTATAATAACACACACTGCCATATAATAACACACACTGCCGTATAATAATACACACTGCCGTATAACACACACTGCCATATAATAACACACACTGCCGTATAATAACACACACTGCCGTATAATAACACACACTGCCATATAACACACACTGCCATATAATAACACACACTGCCGTATAATAACACACACTGTCGTATAATAACACACACTGCCGTATAACACACACTGCCGTATAATAACACACACTGCCATATAATAACACGCACTGTCATATAATAACACACACTGCCGTATAATAACACACACTGCCATATAATAACACACACTGCCGTATAATAACACACACTGCCGTATAATAACACACACTGCCGTATAATAACACACAATGCCGTATAATAACACACACTGTCGTATAATAACACACACTGCCATATAACACACACTGCCGTAAAATAACACACACTGCCGTATAATAACACACACTGCCGTATAATAACACACACTGTCGTGTAATAACACACACTGCTGTATAATACCACACACTGCCGTATAACACACACTGCCGTATAATAACACACTCTGCCGTATAATAACACACACTGCCGTATAACACACACTGCCGTATAATAACACACACTGCCGTATAATAACACACACTGCCGTATAATAACACACACTGCCGTATAATAAGACACACTGTTGTATAATAACACACACTGCCGTATAATAACACACACTGCCATATAACACACACTGTCGTATAATAACACACACTGCCGTATAATAACACACACTGCCGTATAATAACACACACTGTCGTATAATAACACACACTGCCATATAACACACACTGCCGTATAATAACACACACTGCGGTATAATAACACACACTGTCGTATAATAACACACACTGCTGTATAATACCACACACTGCCGTATAACACACACTGCCGTATAATAACACACTCTGCCGTATAATAACACACACTGCCGTATAACACACACTGCCGTATAATAACACACACTGCCGTATAATAACACACACTGCCGTATAATAACACACACTGCCGTATAATAAGACACACTGTTGTATAATAACACACACTGCCGTATAATAACACACACTGCCATATAACACACACTGTCGTATAATAACACACACTGCCGTATAATAACACACACTGCCGTATAACACACACTGCCGTATAATAACACACACTGCCATTTCACACACATTGCCGTATAATAACACACTGCCGTATAATAACACACACTGCTGTATAATAACACACACTGCCATATAACACACACTGTCGTATAATAACACACACTGCCGTATAACACACACTGCCGTATAATAACACACACTGCCGTATAACACACACTGCCGTATAATAACACACACTGCCGTATAATAACACACACTGTCGTATAATAACACACACTGCCGTATAATAACACACACTGCCATATAATAACACACACTGCTGTATAATAACACACACTGTCGTGTAATAAACACACACTGCCGTATAACACACACTGCCGTATAATAACACACACTGCCGTATAATAACAAACACTGCATTATAACACACACTGCCGTATAATAACACACACTGCCATATAACACACACTGCCGTATAATAACACACTGCCGTATAACACACACTGCCGTATAATAACACACCACTTTCGTATAATAACGCACACTTTCGTATAATAACACACACTGCCGTATAAGAACACACACTGCCATATAACACACACTGCCGTATAATAACACACACTACCATATAACTCACACTGTCGTATAATAACACACACTGTCGTATAATAACACGCACTGCCGTATAATAACACACACTGCCATATAACACACTGCCGTATAATAACACACACTGTCGTATAATAACACACACTGCCGTATAATAACACACACTGCCGTATAATAACACACACTGTCGTATAATAACACACACTGCCGTATAACACACACTGCCATATAATAACACACACTGCCGTATAATAACACACACTGCCGTATAATAACACACACTGTTGTATAATAACATGCACTGCCGTATAATAACACGCACTGCCATATAACACACACTGCCGTATAATAACACACACTGTCGTATAATAACACACACTGCCGTATAATAACACACACTGCCGTATAATAACACACACTGCCGTATAATAACACACACTGTCGTATAATAACACACACTGCCATATAACACACACTGCCGTATAATAACACACACTGCCGTATAATAACACACACTGTCGTATAATAACACACACTGCCGTATAATACCACACACTGCCGTATAATAACACACTGCCATATAATAACACACACTGCCGTATAATAACACACTGCCGTATAACACACACTGCCGTATAATAACACACACTGCCATATAATAACACACACTGCCGTATAATAACACACACTGCCGTATAACACATGCTGCCGTATAATAACACACACTGCCGTATAATAACACACACTGCCGTATAACACACACTGCCGTATAATGACACACACTGCCGTATAATAACACACACTGCCGTATAATAACGCACACTGCCGTATAACACACACTGCCGTGTAATAACACACACTGTCGTAAAATAACACACACTGCCATATAATAACACACACTGCCGTATAATAACACACACTGTCGTATAATAACACACACTGTCGTATAATAACACACACTGCCGTATAACACACACTGCCGTATAATAACACACACTGCCGTACAATAACACACACTGTCGTATAATAACACACACTGCCGTATAATAACACGCAATGCTGTATAACACACACTGCCGTATAATAACACACACTGCCGTATAATAACACACACTGCCGTATAATTACACACACTGCCATATAACACACACTGCCGTATAATAACACACACTGTCGTATAATAACACACACTGTCGTATAATAACACACACTGCCGTAAAATAACACACACTGCCATATAACACACACTGCCGTATAATAACACACACTGCCATTTAACACACACTGCCATATAATAACACACACTGCTATATAACACACACTGACGTATAATAACACACACTGCCGTATAACACACACTGCCGTATAATAACACACACTGCCGTATAACACACACTGCCGTATAATAACACACACTGTCGTATAATAACACACACTGCCGTATAATAACACACACTGCCATATAATAACACACACTGCAGTATAATAAGACACACTGTCATATAATAACACACACTGCCGTATAACACACACTGCCGTATAATAACACACACTGCCGTATAATAACACACACTGCCATATAACACACACTGTCGTATAATAACACACACTGCCGTATAATAACACACACTGCTGTATAATAACACGCAATGCTGTATAATAACACACACTGCCATATAACACACACTGCCGTATAATAACACACACTGCCGTATAACACACACTGCCGTATAATAACACACACTGCCGTATAATAACACACTCTGCCGTATAATAACACACACTGCCGTATAATAACACACACTGCCGTATAATAACACACACTGTTGTATAATAACACACACTGCCGTATAATAACACACACTGCCATATAACACACACTGTCGTATAATAACACATACTGCCGTATAACACACTCTGCCGTATAATAACACACACTGCCGTATAATAACACACACTGCCGTATAATAACAAACACTGTCGTATAATAACACGCACTGCCGTATAATAACACACACTGCCATATAATAACACACACTGCTGTATAATAACACACACTGCCGTATAACACACACTGCCGTATAATAACACACACTGCCGTATAATAACACACACTGCCATATAACACACATTGCCGTATAATAACACACTGCCGTATAATAACACACACTGCTGTATAATAACACAAACTGTCGTATAATAACACACACTGCCATATAATAACACACACTGCCATATAACACACACTGCCATATAATAACACACACTGCCGTATAATAACACACACTGTCGTATAATAACACACACTGTCGTATAATAACACACACTGCCATATAATAACACACACTGCCATATAACACACACTGTCGTATAATAACACACACTGCCGTATAACACACACTGCCGTTTAATAACACACACTGCCGTATAACACACACTGCCGTATAATAACACACACTGTCGTATAATAACACACACTGCCGTATAATAACACACACTGCCATACAATAACACCCACTGCTGTATAATAACACACACTGTCGTATAATAACACACACTGCCGTATAACACACACTGCCGTATAATAACACACACTGCCGTATAATAACAAACACTGCCATATAACACACACTGCTGTATAATAACACACACTGCCATATAACACACACTGCCGTATAATAACACACTGCCGTATAACACACACTGCCGTATAATAACACACACTGCCGTATAACACACACTGCCGTATAATAACACACACTGCCGTATAATAACACACACTGCCATATAACACACACTGCCGTATAATAACACACACTGCCATATAACGCACACTGCCGTATAACACACACTGCCGTATAATAACACACACTGTCGTATAATAACACACACTGTCGTATAATAACACACACTGCCGTATAATAACACACACTGCCGTATAATAACACATACTGCCATATAACACACACTGCCGTATAATAACACACACTGCCATATAACACACACTGCCGTATAACATACACTGCCATATAATAACACACACTGCCATATAACACACACTGCCATATAATAACACTTACTGCCATATAACACACACTGCCGTATAATAACACACACTGTCGTATAATAACACACACTGCCATATAACACACACTGCCGTATAATATCACACACTGCCATATAACACACACTGCCGTATAATAACACACACTGCCGTATAACACACACTGCCGTATAATAACACACACTGCCGTATAATAACACACACTGCCATATAATAACACACACTGCCGTATAATAACACACACTGCCGTATAATAACACACACTGCCGTATAACACACGCTGCCGTACAATAACACACACTGCCGTATAATAACACACACTGCCGTATAACACACACTGCCGTATAATAACACACACGGCCGTATAATAACACACACTGTCGTATAATAACACACACTGCCGTATAACACACACTGCCGTATAATAACACACTGCCATATAATAACACACACTGCCGTATAATAACACACACTGCCGTATAACACACACTGCCGTATAATAACACACACTGCCGTATAATAACACAAACTGCCGTATAACACGCACTGCCGTATAATAACACACACTGCCATATAACACCCACTGCCGTATAATAACACACACTGTCGTATAATAACACACACTGCCGTATAACACACACTGCCGTATAATAACGCACACTGCCGTATAACACACACTGCCGTATAATAATACACACTGCCGTATAATAACACACACTGCCGTATAATAACACACACTGCCGTATAATAACACACACTGCCGTATAATAACACACACTGCCGTATAATAACACACACTGCCGTATAATAACACACACTGTTGTATAATAACACACACTGCCGTATAACACACACTGCCGTATAATAACACATACTGCCGTATAACACACACTGCCGTATAATAACACACACTGCTGTATAATAACACACACTGCCGTATAATAACACACACTGCCGTATAATAACACACACTGCCATATAACACACACTGCCATATAATAACACACACTGCCATATAATAACACACACTGTCGTATAATAACACACACTGCCGTATAACACACACTGCCGTATAATAACACACACTGTCGTATAATAACACGCACTGTCGTATAATAACACACACTGCCATATAACACACACTGCCGTATAATAACACACATTGTCGTATAATAACACACACTGCCGTATAATAGCACACACTGCCGTATAATAACACACACTGTCGTATAATAACACACACTGCCGTATAATAACACACACTGTCGTATAATAACACACACTGCCATATAACACACACTGCCGTAAAATAACACACACTGCTGTATAATAACACACACTGCGGTATAATAACACACACTGTCGTATAATAACACACACTGCTGTATAATACCACACACTGCCGTATAACACACACTGCCGTATAATAACACACACTGCCGTATAATAACACACACTGCCGTATAATAACACACACTGTCGTATAATAACACGCACTGTCGTATAATAACACGCACTGCCGTATAATAACACACACTGCCATATAACACACACTGCCGTAAAATAACACACACTGCTGTATAATAACACACACTGCGGTATAATAACACACACTGTCGTATAATAACACACACTGCCGTATAATACCACACACTGCCGTATAACACACACTGCCGTATAATAACACACACTGCCGTATAATAACACACACTGCCGTATAATAACACACACTGCCGTATAATAACACACACTGTCGTATAATAACACAGACTGCCGTATAATAACACACACTGCCATATAACACACATTGCCGTATAATAACACACTGCCGTATAATAACACACACTGCTGTATAATAACACACACTGTCGTATAATAACACACACTGCCATATAATAAAACACACTGCCATATAACACACTGCCGTATAATAACACACACTGCCGTATAATAACAAACACACTGCCGTATAATAACACACACTGCCATATAACACACACTGCCATATAATAACACACACTGCCGTATAATAACACACACTGCCGTATAATAACACACACTGCCATATAACACACACTGCCGTATAACACACACTGCCGTATAATAACACACACTGTCGTATAATAACACACACTGCCGTACAACACACACTGCCGTATAATAACACACACTGCCATATAACACACACTGCCGTATAACACACACTGCCATATAACACACACTGCCGTATAATAACACACACTGCCATTTAACACACACTGCCATATAATAACACACACTGCTATATAACACACACTGACGTATAATAACACACACTGCCGTATAACACACACTGCCGTATAATAACACACACTGCCGTATAACACACACTGCCGTATAATAACACACACTGTCGTATAATAACACACACTGCCGTATAATAACACACACTGCCATATAATAACACACACTGCAGTATAATAAGACACACTGTCATATAATAACACACACTGCCGTATAACACACACTGCCGTATAATAACACACACTGCCGTATAATAACACACACTGCCATATAACACACACTGTCGTATAATAACACACACTGCCGTATAATAACACACACTGCTGTATAATAACACGCAATGCTGTATAATAACACACACTGCCATATAACACACACTGCCGTATAATAACACACACTGCCGTATAACACACACTGCCGTATAATAACACACACTGCCGTATAATAACACACTCTGCCGTATAATAACACACACTGCCGTATAATAACACACACTGCCGTATAATAACACACACTGTTGTATAATAACACACACTGCCGTATAATAACACACACTGCCATATAACACACACTGTCGTATAATAACACATACTGCCGTATAACACACTCTGCCGTATAATAACACACACTGCCGTATAATAACACACACTGCCGTATAATAACAAACACTGTCGTATAATAACACGCACTGCCGTATAATAACACACACTGCCATATAATAACACACACTGCTGTATAATAACACACACTGCCGTATAACACACACTGCCGTATAATAACACACACTGCCGTATAATAACACACACTGCCATATAACACACATTGCCGTATAATAACACACTGCCGTATAATAACACACACTGCTGTATAATAACACAAACTGTCGTATAATAACACACACTGCCATATAATAACACACACTGCCATATAACACACACTGCCATATAATAACACACACTGCCGTATAATAACACACACTGTCGTATAATAACACACACTGTCGTATAATAACACACACTGCCATATAATAACACACACTGCCATATAACACACACTGTCGTATAATAACACACACTGCCGTATAACACACACTGCCGTTTAATAACACACACTGCCGTATAACACACACTGCCGTATAATAACACACACTGTCGTATAATAACACACACTGCCGTATAATAACACACACTGCCATACAATAACACCCACTGCTGTATAATAACACACACTGTCGTATAATAACACACACTGCCGTATAACACACACTGCCGTATAATAACACACACTGCCGTATAATAACAAACACTGCCATATAACACACACTGCTGTATAATAACACACACTGCCATATAACACACACTGCCGTATAATAACACACTGCCGTATAACACACACTGCCGTATAATAACACACACTGCCGTATAACACACACTGCCGTATAATAACACACACTGCCGTATAATAACACACACTGCCATATAACACACACTGCCGTATAATAACACACACTGCCATATAACGCACACTGCCGTATAACACACACTGCCGTATAATAACACACACTGTCGTATAATAACACACACTGTCGTATAATAACACACACTGCCGTATAATAACACACACTGCCGTATAATAACACATACTGCCATATAACACACACTGCCGTATAATAACACACACTGCCATATAACACACACTGCCGTATAACATACACTGCCATATAATAACACACTATGCCATATAACACACACTGCCATATAATAACACACACTGCCATATAACACACACTGCCATATAATAACACTTACTGCCATATAACACACACTGCCGTATAATAACACACACTGTCGTATAATAACACACACTGCCATATAACACACACTGCCGTATAATATCACACACTGCCATATAACACACACTGCCGTATAATAACACACACTGCCGTATAACACACACTGCCGTATAGATAACACACACTGCCGTATAATAACACACACTGCCATATAATAACACACACTGCCGTATAATAACACACACTGCCGTATAATAACACACACTGCCGTATAACACACGCTGCCGTACAATAACACACACTGCCGTATAATAACACACACTGCCGTATAACACACACTGCCGTATAATAACACACACGGCCGTATAATAACACACACTGTCGTATAATAACACACACTGCCGTATAACACACACTGCCGTATAATAACACACTGCCATATAATAACACACACTGCCGTATAATAACACACACTGCCGTATAACACACACTGCCGTATAATAACACACACTGCCGTATAATAACACAAACTGCCGTATAACACGCACTGCCGTATAATAACACACACTGCCATATAAACACCACTGCCGTATAATAACACACACTGTCGTATAATAACACACACTGCCGTATAACACACACTGCCGTATAATAACGCACACTGCCGTATAACACACACTGCCGTATAATAATACACACTGCCGTATAATAACACACACTGCCGTATAATAACACACACTGCCGTATAATAACACACACTGCCGTATAATAACACACACTGCCGTATAATAACACACACTGCCGTATAATAACACACACTGTTGTATAATAACACACACTGCCGTATAACACACACTGCCGTATAATAACACATACTGCCGTATAACACACACTGCCGTATAATAACACACACTGCTGTATAATAACACACACTGCCGTATAATAACACACACTGCCGTATAATAACACACACTGCCATATAACACACACTGCCATATAATAACACACACTGCCATATAATAACACACACTGTCGTATAATAACACACACTGCCGTATAACACACACTGCCGTATAATAACACACACTGTCGTATAATAACACGCAATGTCCGTTATAATAACCACACACACTGCCATATAATAACACACATTGTCGTATAATAACACACACTGCCGTATAATAGCACACCACTGCCGTATAATAACACACACTGGCCGTATAATAACACTCACTGCCGTATAATAACACACACTGTCGAATAATACACACACTGCCATATAACACCACACGCCGTAAAATAACACACACTGCTGTATAATAACACACACTGCGGTATAATAACACACACTGTCGTATAATAACACACACTGCTGTAAAATACCACACACTGCCGTATAAACACACACTGCCGTGTAATATCACAACTGCCGTATAATAACACACACTGCCGTATATAACACTCACTGCCGTATAATAACACACACTGTCCGTATAATAACACACACTGCCATATAACACACCTGCCGTTAAAATAACACACACTGCTGTATAATAACACACACTGCGGTATAATAACACACACTGTCGTATAATAACACACACTGCCGTATAATACCACACACTGCCGTATAACACACACTGCCGTATAATAACACACACTGCCGTATAATAACACACACTGCCGTATAATAACACACACTGCCGTATAATAACACACACTGTCGTATAATAACACAGACTGCCGTATAATAACACACACTGCCATATAACACACATTGCCGTATAATAACACACTGCCGTATAATAACACACACTGCTGTATAATAACACACACTGTCGTATAATAACACACACTGCCATATAATAAAACACACTGCCATATAACACACTGCCGTATAATAACACACACTGCCGTATAATAACAAACACACTGCCGTATAATAACACACACTGCCATATAACACACACTGCCATATAATAACACACACTGCCGTATAATAACACACACTGCCGTATAATAACACACACTGCCATATAACACACACTGCCGTATAACACACACTGCCGTATAATAACACACACTGTCGTATAATAACACACACTGCCGTACAACACACACTGCCGTATAATAACACACACTGCCATATAACACACACTGCCGTATAACACACACTGCCATATAACACACACTGCCATATAATAACACACACTGCCATATAACACACACTGCCGTATAATAACACACACTGTCGTATAATAACACACACTGTCGTATAATAACACACACTGCCGTATAATAACACACACTGCCATATAACACACACTGCTGTATAATAACACACACTGCCGTATAACACACACTGCCGTATAATAACACACACTGCCGTATAATAACACACACTGCCGTATAATAACACACACTGCCGTATAATAACACACACTGCCGTATAACACACACTGCCGTATAATAACACACACTGCCGTATAATAACACACACTGTCGTATAATAACACACACTGCCGTATAATAACACACACTGCCGTATAATAACACACACTGCCGTATAATAACACACACTGTCGTATAATAACACACACTGCCGTATAATAACACACACTGCCGTATAACACACACTGCCGTATAATAACACACACTGCCGTATAATAACACACACTGCCGTATAATAACACACACTGCCATATAACACACACTGCCATATAATAACACACACTGCCGTATAATAACACACACTGTCGTATAATAACACACACTGCCGTATAACACACACTGCCGTATAATAACACACACTGCCATATAATAACACACACTGTCATATAATAACACACACTGCCGTATAATAACACACACTGCCATATAATAACACACACTGCCGTATAATAACACACACTGCCGTATAATAACACACACTGCCGTATAATAACACACACTGCCGTATAATAACACACACTGTCGTATAATAACACACACTGCCGTATAACACACACTGCCGTAAAATAACACACACTGCCGTATAATAACACACACTGCGTATAATAACACACACTGCCGTATAATAACACACACTGCGTATAATACCACACACTGCCGTATAACACACACGCCGTATAGATAACACACACTGCCGTAATAACACACACTGCCGTATAATAACACACACTGCCGTATTAATAACACACACTGCCGTATAATAACACACACTGCAGTATAATAACACACACTGCCGTATAATAACACACACTGCTGTATAACACACACTGCCGTATAATAACACACTCTGCGTATAATAACACACACTGTCCGTATAATAACACACACTGCCGTATATAACACACCTGCCGTATAACACACACTGCCGTATAATAACACACACTGCGTATAATAACACTCACTGATACACTGCCCGTATTAACACACACTGCCGTATAATAACACACACTGCCGTATAATAACACAACTGCCGTATAACACGCACTGCCGTATAATAACACACACTGCCATATAAACACCCACTGCCGTATAATAACACACACTGTCGTATAATACACACACTGCCGTATAAAACACACACTGCCGTATAATAACACACACTTCGTATAATAACACACACTGCGTATAACACACACTGCCGTATAATAACACACACTGCCGTATAATAACACACACTGTCGTATAATAACACACACTGCCGTATAATAACACACACTGCCATATAATAACACACACTGCTGTATAATAACACACACTGTCGTGTAATAACACACACTGCCGTATAACACACACTGCCGTATAATAACACACACTGCCGTATAATAACAAACACTGCATTATAACACACACTGCCGTATAATAACACACACTGCCATATAACACACACTGCCGTATAATAACACACTGCCGTATAACACACACTGCCGTATAATAACACACACTTTCGTATAATAACACACACTGCCGTATAATAACACACACTGCCGTATAAGAACACACACTGCCGTATAATAACACACACTGCCATATAATAACACACACTGCCGTATAATAACACACACTGCCATATAATAACACACACTGCCGTATAATAACACACACTGCCGTATAACACACACTGCCATATAATAACACACACTGCCGTATAATAACACACACTGCCGTATAATAACACACACTGCCATATAACACACACTGCCGTATAATAACACACACTGTCGTATAATAACACACACTGCCGTATAATAACACACACTGCCGTATAATATCACACACTGCCATATAACACACACTGCTGTATAATAACACACACTGCCGTATAACACACACTGCCGTATAATAACACACACTGCCGTATAATAACACACACTGCCGTATAATAACACACACTGCCGTATAATAACACACACTGCCGTATAACACACACTGCCGTATAATAACACACACTGCCGTATAATAACACACACTGTCGTATAATAACACACACTGCCGTATAATAACACACACTGCCGTATAATAACACACACTGCCATATAACACACACTGCCGTATAATAACACACACTGTCGTATAATAACACACACTGTCGTATAATAACACACACTGCCGTATAATAACACACACTGCCGTATAATATCACACACTGCCATATAACACACACTGCTGTATAATAACACACACTGCCGTATAACACACACTGCCGTATAATAACACACACTGCCGTATAATAACACACACTGCCGTATAATAACACACACTGCCGTATAATAACACACACTGCCATATAACACACACTGCCATATAATAACACACACTGCCGTATAATAACACACACTGTCGTATAATAACACACACTGCCGTATAACACACACTGCCGTATAATTACACACACTGCCATATAACACACACTGCCGTATAATAACACACACTGTCGTATAATAACACACACTGTCGTATAATAACACACACTGCCGTAAAATAACACACACTGCCATATAACACACACTGCCGTATAATAACACACACTGCCATTTAACACACACTGCCATATAATAACACACACTGCTATATAACACACACTGACGTATAATAACACACACTGCCGTATAACACACACTGCCGTATAATAACACACACTGCCGTATAACACACACTGCCGTATAATAACACACACTGTCGTATAATAACACACACTGCCGTATAATAACACACACTGCCATATAATAACACACACTGCAGTATAATAAGACACACTGTCATATAATAACACACACTGCCGTATAACACACACTGCCGTATAATAACACACACTGCCGTATAATAACACACACTGCCATATAACACACACTGTCGTATAATAACACACACTGCCGTATAATAACACACACTGCTGTATAATAACACGCAATGCTGTATAATAACACACACTGCCATATAACACACACTGCCGTATAATAACACACACTGCCGTATAACACACACTGCCGTATAATAACACACACTGCCGTATAATAACACACTGCCGTATAATAACACACACTGCCGTATAATAACACACACTGCCGTATAATAACACACACTGTTGTATAATAACACACACTGCCGTATAATAACACACACTGCCATATAACACACACTGTCGTATAATAACACACACTGCCGTATAACACACTCTGCCGTATAATAACACACACTGCCGTATAATAACACACACTGCCGTATAATAACAAACACTGTCGTATAATAACACGCACTGCCGTATAATAACACACACTGCCATATAATAACACACACTGCTGTATAATAACACACACTGCCGTTATAACACACACTGCCGTATAATAACACACACTGCCGTATAATAACACACACTGCCATATAACACACATTGCCGTATAATAACACACTGCCGTATAATAACACACACTGCTGTATAATAACACAAACTGTCGTATAATAACACACACTGCCGTATAATAACACACACTGCCATATAACACACACTGCCATATAATAACACACACTGCCGTATAATAACACACACTGTCGTATAATAACACACACTGTCGTATAATAACACACACTGCCATATAATAACACACACTGCCATATAATAACACACACTGCCATATAACACACACTGTCGTATAATAACACACACTGCCGTATAACACACACTGCCGTTTAATAACACACACTGCCGTATAACACACACTGCCGTATAATAACACACACTGTCGTATAATAACACACACTGCCGTATAATAACACACACTGCCATACAATAACACCCACTGCTGTATAATAACACACACTGTCGTATAATAACACACACTGCCGTATAACACACACTGCCGTATAATAACACACACTGCCGTATAATAACAAACACTGCCATATAACACACACTGCTGTATAATAACACACACTGCCATATAACACACACTGCCGTATAATAACACACTGCCGTATAACACACACTGCCGTATAATAACACACACTGCCGTATAACACACACTGCCGTATAATAACACACACTGCCGTATAATAACACACACTGCCATATAACACACACTGCCGTATAATAACACACACTGCCATATAACGCACACTGCCGTATAACACACACTGCCGTATAATAACACACACTGTCGTATAATAACACACACTGTCGTATAATAACACACACTGCCGTATAATAACACACACTGCCGTATAATAACACATACTGCCATATAACACACACTGCCGTATAATAACACACACTGCCATATAACACACACTGCCGTATAACATACACTGCCATATAATAACACACTATGCCATATAACACACACTGCCATATAATAACACACACTGCCATATAACACACACTGCCATATAATAACACTTACTGCCATATAACACACACTGCCGTATAATAACACACACTGTCGTATAATAACACACACTGCCATATAACACACACTGCCGTATAATATCACACACTGCCATATAACACACACTGCCGTATAATAACACACACTGCCGTATAACACACACTGCCGTATAATAACACACACTGCCGTATAATAACACACACTGCCATATAATAACACACACTGCCGTATAATAACACACACTGCCGTATAATAACACACACTGCCGTATAACACACGCTGCCGTACAATAACACACACTGCCGTATAATAACACACACTGCCGTATAACACACACTGCCGTATAATAACACACACGGCCGTATAATAACACACACTGTCGTATAATAACACACACTGCCGTATAACACACACTGCCGTATAATAACACACTGCCATATAATAACACACACTGCCGTATAATAACACACACTGCCGTATAACACACACTGCCGTATAATAACACACACTGCCGTATAATAACACAAACTGCCGTATAACACGCACTGCCGTATAATAACACACACTGCCATATAACACCCACTGCCGTATAATAACACACACTGTCGTATAATAACACACACTGCCGTATAACACACACTGCCGTATAATAACGCACACTGCCGTATAACACACACTGCCGTATAATAATACACACTGCCGTATAATAACACACACTGCCGTATAATAACACACACTGCCGTATAATAACACACACTGCCGTATAATAACACACACTGCCGTATAATAACACACACTGCCGTATAATAACACACACTGTTGTATAATAACACACACTGCCGTATAACACACACTGCCGTATAATAACACATACTGCTGTATAATAACACACACTGCTGTATAATAACACACACTGCCGTATAATAACACACACTGCCATATAACACACACTGCCATGTAATAACACACACTGCCATATAATAACACACACTGTCGTATAATAACACACACTGCCGTATAACACACACTGCCGTATAATAACACACACTGTCGTATAATAACACGCACTGTCGTATAATAACACACACTGCCATATAACACACACTGCCGTATAATAACACACATTGTCGTATAATAACACACACTGCCGTATAATAGCACACACTGCCGTATAATAACACACACTGTCGTATAATAACACACACTGCCGTATAATAACACACACTGTCGTATAATAACACACACTGCCATATAACACACACTGCCGTAAAATAACACACACTGCTGTATAATAACACACACTGCGGTATAATAACACACACTGTCGTATAATAACACACACTGCTGTATAATACCACACACTGCCGTATAACACACACTGCCGTATAATAACACACACTGCCGTATAATAACACACACTGCCGTATAACACACACTGCCGTATAATAACACACACTGTCGTATAATAACACGCACTGTCGTATAATAACACACACTGCCGTATAATAACACACACTGCCATATAACACACACTGCCGTAAAATAACACACACTGCTGTATAATAACACACACTGCGGTATAATAACACACACTGTCGTATAATAACACACACTGCCGTATAATACCACACACTGCCGTATAATAACACACACTGCCGTATAATAACACACACTGCCGTATAATAACACACACTGCCGTATAATAACACACACTGTCGTATAATAACACAGACTGCCGTATAATAACACACACTGCCATATAACACACATTGCCGTATAATAACACACTGCCGTATAATAACACACACTGCTGTATAATAACACACACTGTCGTATAATAACACACACTGCCATATAATAAAACACACTGCCATATAACACACTGCCGTATAATAACACACACTGCCGTATAATAACAAACACACTGCCGTATAATAACACACACTGCCATATAACACACACTGCCATATAATAACACACACTGCCGTATAACACACACTGCCGTATAATAACACACACTGCCGTATAATAACACACACTGCCATATAACACACACTGCCGTTATAACACACACTGCCGTATAATAACACACACTGTCGTATAATAACACACACTGCCGTACAACACACACTGCCGTATAATAACACACACTGCCATATAACACACACTGCCGTATAACACACACTGCCGTATAACACACACTGCCATATAATAACACACACTGCCGTATAATAACACACACTGCCGTATAATAACACACACTGTCGTATAATAACACACACTGCCGTATAATAACACACACTGCCATATAACACACACTGCCGTATAATATCACACACTGCCATATAACACACACTGCTGTATAATAACACACACTGCCGTATAACACACACTGCCGTATAATAACACACACTGCCGTATAATAACACACACTGCCGTATAATAACACACACTGCCGTATAATAACACACACTGCCGTATAACACACACTGCCGTATAATAACACACACTGCCGTATAATAACACACACTGTCGTATAATAACACACACTGCCGTATAATAACACACACTGCGTATAACACACACTGCCGTATAATAACACACACTGCCGTAAAATAACACACACTGTCGTATAATAACACACACTGCCGTATAACACACACTGCCGTATAATAACACACACTGCTGTATAATAACACAAACTGCCGTATAACACGCACTGCCGTATAATAACACACACTGCCATATAACACCCACTGCCGTATAATAACACACACTGTCGTATAATAACACACACTGCCGTATAACACACACTGCCGTATAATAACACACACTGCCATATAACACCCACTTTCGTATAATAACACACACTGCCGTATAACACACACTGCCGTATAATAACGCACACTGCCGTATAACACACACTGCCGTATAATAATACACACTGCCGTATAATAACACACACTGCCATATAACACCCACTGCCGTATAATAACACACACTGTCGTATAATAACACACACTGCGGTATAACACACACTGCCGTATAATAACACACACTGCCATATAACACCCTCTGCCATATAACACCCTCTGCCGTATAATAACACACACTGTCGTATAATAACACACACTGCCGTATAACACACACTGCCGTATAATAACGCACACTGCCGTATAACACACACTGCCGTATAATAATACACACTGCCGTATAATAACACACACTGTCATAAAATAACACACACTGCCGTATAATAACACACACTGCCATATAACACACACTGCCGTATAATAACACACACTGTCGTATAATAACACACACTGTCGTATAATAACACACACTGCCGTATAATAACACACACTGCCATATAACACACACTGCCGTATAATAACACACACTTTCGTATAATAACGCACACTGTCGTATAATAACACACACTGCCGTATAAGAACACACACTGCCATATAACACACACTGCCGTATAATAACACACACTGCCATATAATAACACACACTGCCGTATAATAACACACACTGCCATATAATAACACACACTGCCGTATAATAATACACACTGCCGTATAACACACACTGCCATATAATAACACACACTGCCGTATAATAACACACACTGCCGTATAATAACACACACTGCCATATAACACACACTGCCATATAATAACACACACTGCCCGTATAATAACACACACTGCCGTATAATAACACACACTGTCGTATAAAAACACACACTGCCGTATAACACACACTGCCGTATAATAACACACACTGCCTATAATAACACGCACTGTCATATAATAACACACACTGCCGTATAATAACACACACTGCCATATAATAACACACACTGCCGTATAATAACACACACTGCCGTATAATAACACACACTGCCGTATAATAACACACACTGCCGTATAATAACACACACTGTCGTATAATAACACACACTGCCGTATAACACACACTGCCGTATAATAACACACACTGCCGTATAATAACACACACTGCCGTATAATAACACACACTGTCGTGTAATAACACACACTGCTGTATAATACCACACACTGCCGTATAATACACACACTGCCGTATAACACACTCTGCCGTATAATAACACACACTGCCGTATATAACACACACTGCCGTATAATAACACACACTGCCGTATATTAACACACACTGCCGTATAATAACACACACTGCCGTATAATAACACACACTGTCGTATAATAACACACACTGTCGTATAATAACACACACTGCCTTATAACACACACTGCCGTAAAATAACACACACTGCTGTATAATAACACACACTGCGGTATAATAACACACACTGTCGTATAATAACACACACTGCTGTATAATACCACACACTGCCGTATAACACACACTGCCGTATAATAACACACACTGCCGTATAATAACACACACTGCCGTATAACACACACTGCCGTATAATAACACACACTGTCGTATAATAACACGCACTGTCGTATAATAACACACACTGCCGTATAATAACACACACTGCCATATAACACACACTGCCGTAAAATAACACACACTGCTGTATAATAACACACACTGCGGTATAATAACACACACTGTCGTATAATAACACACACTGCCGTATAATACCACACACTGCCGTATAACACACACTGCCGTATAATAACACACACTGCCGTATAATAACACACACTGCCGTATAATAACACACACTGCCGTATAATAACACACACTGTCGTATAATAACACAGACTGCCGTATAATAACACACACTGCCATATAACACACACTGCCGTATAATAACACACTGCCGTATAATAACACACACTGCTGTATAATAACACACACTGTCGTATAATAACACACACTGCCGTATAATAAAACACACTGCCATATAACACACTGCCGTATAATAACACACACTGCCGTATAATAACAAACACACTGCCGTATAATAACACACACTGCCATATAACACACACTGCCATATAATAACACACACTGCCGTATAACACACACTGCCGTATAATAACACACACTGCCGTATAATAACACACACTGCCATATAACACACACTGCCGTATAACACACACTGCCGTATAATAACACACACTGTCGTATAATAACACACACTGCCGTACAACACACACTGCCGTATAATAACACACACTGCCATATAACACACACTGCCGTATAACACACACTGCCGTATAACACACACTGCCATATAATAACACACACTGCCGTATAATAACACACACTGCCGTATAATAACACACACTGTCGTATAATAACACACACTGCCGTATAATAACACACACTGCCATATAACACACACTGCCGTATAATAACACACACTGCCATATAACACACACTGCTGTATAATAACACACACTGCCGTATAACACACACTGCCGTATAATAACACACACTGCCGTATAATAACACACACTGCCGTATAATAACACACACTGCCGTATAATAACACACACTGCCGTATAACACACACTGCCGTATAATAACACACACTGCCGTATAATAACACACACTGTCGTATAATAACACACACTGCCGTATAATAACACACACTGCCGTATAACACACACTGCCGTATAATAACACACACTGCCGTAAAATAACACACACTGTCGTATAATAACACACACTGCCGTATAACACACACTGCCGTATAATAACACACACTGCTGTATAATAACACACACTGCCGTATAACACACACTGCCGTATAATAACACACACTGCGATATAACACACACTGCCGTATAATACACACACTGCCGTATAATAACACACACTGTCTAAAATAACACGCAAGGCTGTATAATAACACACACTGCCCATATACCACACACTGCCGTATAATAACACACACAGCCTGTATAACACACAACTGTCCGTATAATAACACACACTGCCGTATATAACACACTGCCAATAATAACACACACATGCCGTATAATAACACACACTTTCCGTATAATACAGCACACTGTTGTATAATAACACACACTGCCGTATAAGAACACTCACTGCCATATTAACACCCACTGCGTATAAAACACACACTGCCATATAACACACACTGCCCGTATAATACCACACACTGCCGTATAAAAACACACACTGCCGTATAATACAACACTGCGTATAATAACACCACTGCCCGTATAAAACCACACAGCCGGATATAATAACACACACTCGTTATAATAACACACACTGCCGTATAACACAACACTGCCGTATAATAACACACACTGCCGTATAGAGTAAATCACACACTGTCGTATAATAACACACACTGCCGTATAATAACCACATGCCGTATATAACACACACTGCCTTATAATAACACAACACTGTCATATAATAACACACACTGCCGTATAATAACACACACTGCCATATAACACACACTGCCGTATAATAACACACACTGTCGTATAATAACACACACTGTCGTATAATAACACACACTGCCGTATAATAACACACACTGCCATATAACACACACTGCCGTATAATAACACACACTTTCGTATAATAACACACACTGTCGTATAATAACACACACTGCCGTATAATAACACACACTGCCATATAACACACACTGCCGTATAATAACACACACTGCCATATAATAACACACACTGCCGTATAATAACACACACTGCCATATAATAACACACACTGCCGTATAATAACACACACTGCCGTATAATAACACACACTGTCGTATAATAACACACACTGCCGTATAACACACACTGCCGTATAATAACACACACTGCCATATAATAACACGCACTGTCATATAATAACACACACTGCCGTATAATAACACACACTGCCATATAATAACACACACTGCCGTATAATAACACACACTGCCGTATAATAACACACACTGCCGTATAATAACACACAATGCCGTATAATAACACACACTGTCGTATAATAACACACACTGCCGTATAACACACACTGCCGTAAAATAACACACACTGCCGTATAATAACACACACTGCCGTATAATAACACACACTGTCGTGTAATAACACACACTGCTGTATAATACCACACACTGCCGTATAACACACACTGCCGTATAATAACACACTCTGCCGTATAATAACACACACTGCCGTATAACACACACTGCCGTATAATAACACACACTGCCGTATAATAAGACACACTGTTGTATAATAACACACACTGCCGTATAATAACACACACTGCCATATAACACACACTGCGTATAATAACACACACTGCCGTATAATAACACACACTGCCGTATAACACACACTGCCGTATAATAACACACACTGCCGATTTAACACACACTGCCGTATAATAACACACACTGCCGTATAATAACACACACTGCTGTATAATAACACACACTGCCATATAACACACACTGTCGTATAATAACACACACTGCCGTATAACACACACTGCCGTATAATAACACACACTGCCGTATAACACACACTGCCGTATAATAACACACACTGCCGTATAATAACACACACTGTCGTATATAACACACACTGCCGTATAATAACACACACTGCCATATAATAACACACACTGCTGTATAATAACACACACTGTCGTGTAATAACACACACTGCCGTATAACACACACTGCCGTATATAACACACACTGCCGTATAATAACAAACACTGCGTTATAACACACACTGCCGTATAATAACACACACTGCCGATATAACACACACTGCCGTATAATAACACACTGCCGTATAACACACACTGCCGTATAATAACACACACTTTCGTATAATAACGCACACTGTCGTATAATAACACACACTGCCGTATAAGAACACACACTGCCATATAACACACACTGCCGTATAATAACACACACTGCCATATAATAACACACACTGCCGTATAATAACACACACTGCCTTATAATAACACACACTGCCGTATAATAACACACACTGCCGTATAACACACACTGCCAGTATAATAACACACACTGCCGTATATAACACACACTGCCGTATAATAACACACACTGCCATATAACACACACTGCCGTATAATAACACACACTGCCGTATAATAACACACACTGCCGTATAATAACACACACTGTCGTATAATAACACACACTGCCGTATAAGAACACACACTGCCGTATAACACACACTGCGGTATAATAACACTCACTGCCGTATAATAACACACACTGCCGTATAATAACACACACTGCCGTATAATAACACACACTGCCGTATAATAACACACACTGCCGTATATACACACACTGCCGTATAATAACACACACTGCCGTATAATAACACACACTGCCGTATAATAACACACACTGCGTATAATAACACACACTGTCGTATAATAACACACACTGCCGTATAATAACACACACTGCCGATATAACACACACTGCCGTATAATAACACACACTGCCGTATAATAACACACACTGCCGTATAATAACACACACTGCCGTATAATAACACACACTGCCGTATAATAACACACACTGCCATATAACACACACTGCCGTATAATAACACACACTGTCGTATAATAACACACACTGTCGTATAATAACACACACTGCCGTATAATAACACACACTGCCGTATAATAACACACACTGCCATATAACACACACTGCTGTATAATAACACACACTGCCGTATAACACACACTGCCGTATAATAACACACACTGCCGTATAATAACACACACTGCCGTATAATAACACACACTGCCGTATAATAACACACACTGCCATATAACACACACTGCCATATAATAACACACACTGCCGTATAATAACACACACTGTCGTATAATAACACACACTGCCGTATAACACACACTGCCGTATAATAACACACACTGCCATATAATAACACGCACTGTCATATAATAACACACACTGCCGTATAATAACACACACTGCCATATAATAACACACACTGCCGTATAATAACACACACTGCCGTATAATAACACACACTGCCGTATAATAACACACACTGCCGTATAATAACACACACTGTCGTATAATAACACACACTGCCGTATAACACACACTGCCGTAAAATAACACACACTGCCGTATAATAACACACACTGCCGTATAATAACACACACTGTCGTATAATAACACACACTGCCGTATAATACCACACACTGCCGTATAACACACACTGCCGTATAATAACACACACTGCCGTATAATAACACACACTGCCGTATAACACACACTGCCGTATAATAACACACACTGCCGTATAATAACACACACTGCCGTATAATAACACACACTGCCGTATAATAACACACACTGTTGTATAATAACACACACTGCCGTATAATAACACACACTGCCATATAACACACACTGTCGTATAATAACACACACTGCCGTATAATAACACACACTGCCGTATAATAACACACACTGTCGTATAATAACACACACTGCCATATAACACACACTGCCATATAATAACACACACTGCCGTATAATAACACACACTGTCGTATAATACAACACACTGCGTATAATACACACACTGCCGTATAACACCACTGCCGTATAATAACACACACAGCGTATAATAACACACACTGCCGTAAATAACACACACTGCCGTATAATACCAACACTGCCGTATAAACACACACTGCGTATAATAACACACAACTGCCGTATATAAGCACTACACTGCTGCCTATAATCAACACACACTGCCGTATAATAACACACACTGCCGTATAAAAACACACTGTCGTATAATAACACACACTGCCGTATAATAACACCACACTGCCGATATAACCACACCTCCGTATATACAACACACTGTCCGTATAATAACACACACTGCCATATAACACACACTGCGTATAACTAACACACACTGCTGTATAAACAACACATGCCGTATAATAACACACTGCCGTTTATAACACACACTGCCGTATAATAACACACACTGCGTATAATAACACACACTGTCGTATAATAACACACACTGCCGTATAACACACACTGCCGTATAATAACACACACTGCCGTATAACACACACTGCCGTATAATAACACACACTGCCGTATAATAACACACACTGTCGTATAATAACACACACTGCCGTATAATAACACACACTGCCATATAATAACACACACTGCTGTATAATAACACACACTGTCGTGTAATAACACACACTGCCGTATAACACACACTGCCGTATAATAACACACACTGCCGTATAATAACAAACACTGCATTATAACACACACTGCCGTATAATAACACACACTGCCATATAACACACACTGCCGTATAATAACACACTGCCGTATAACACACACTGCCGTATAATAACACACACTTTCGTATAATAACGCACACTGTCGTATAATAACACACACTGCCGTATAAGAACACACACTGCCATATAACACACACTGCCGTATAATAACACACACTGCCATATAATAACACACACTGCCGTATAATAACACACACTGCCATATAATAACACACACTGCCGTATAATAATACACACTGCCGTATAACACACACTGCCATATAATAACACACACTGCCGTATAATAACACACACTGCCGTATAATAACACACACTGCCATATAACACACACTGCCGTATAATAACACACACTGTCGTATAATAACACACACTGTCGTATAATAACACACACTGCCGTATAATAACACACACTGCCGTATAATATCACACACTGCCATATAACACACACTGCTGTATAATAACACACACTGCCGTATAACACACACTGCCGTATAATAACACACACTGCCGTATAATAACACACACTGCCGTATAATAACACACACTGCCGTATAATAACACACACTGCCGTATAACACACACTGCCGTATAATAACACACACTGCTGTATAATAACACACACTGTCGTATAATAACACACACTGCCGTATAATAACACACACTGCCGTATAACACACACTGCCGTATAATAACACACACTGCCGTAAAATAACACACACTGTCGTATAATAACACACACTGCCGTATAACACACACTGCCGTATAATAACACACACTGCCGTATAATAACACAAACTGCCGTATAACACGCACTGCCGTATAATAACACACACTGCCATATAACACCCACTGCCGTATAATAACACACACTGTCGTATAATAACACACACTGCCGTATAACACACACTGCCGTATAATAACACACACTGCCATATAACACCCACTGTCGTATAATAACACACACTGCCGTATAATAACACACACTGCCGTATAATATCACACACTGCCATATAACACACACTGCTGTATAATAACACACACTGCCGTATAACACACACTGCCGTATAATAACACACACTGCCGTATAACACACACTGCCGTATAATAACACACACTGCCGTATAATAACACACACTGCCGTATAATAACACACACTGCCGTATAATAAGACACACTGTTGTATAATAACACACACTGCCGTATAATAACACACACTGCCATATAACACACACTGTCGTATAATAACACACACTGCCGTATAATAACACACACTGCCGTATAATAACACACACTGCCATTTCACACACATTGCCGTATAATAACACACTGCCGTATAATAACACACACTGCTGTATGATAACACACACTGCCATATAACACACACTGTCGTATAATAACACACACTGCCGTATAACACACACTGCCGTATAATAACACACACTGCCGTATAACACACACTGCCGTATAATAACACACACTGCCGTATAATAACACACACTGTCGTATAATAACACACACTGCCGTATAATAACACACACTGCCATATAATAACACACACTGCTGTATAATAACACACACTGTCGTGTAATAACACACACTGCCGTATAACACACACTGCCGTATAATAACACACACTGCCGTATAATAACAAACACTGCATTATAACACACACTGCCGTATAATAACACACACTGCCATATAACACACACTGCCGTATAATAACACACTGCCGTATAACACACACTGCCGTATAATAACACACACTTTCGTATAATAACGCACACTGTCGTATAATAACACACACTGCCGTATAAGAACACACACTGCCATATAACACACACTGCCGTATAATAACACACACTGCCATATAATAACACACACTGCCGTATAATAACACACACTGCCATATAATAACACACACTGCCGTATAATAATACACACTGCCGTATAACACACACTGCCATATAATAACACACACTGCCGTATAATAACACACACTGCCGTATAATAACACACACTGCCATATAACACACACTGCCGTATAATAACACACACTGTCGTATAATAACACACACTGTCGTATAATAACACACACTGCCGTATAATAACACACACTGCCGTATAATATCACACACTGCCATATAACACACACTGCTGTATAATAACACACACTGCCGTATAACACACACTGCCGTATAATAACACACACTGCCGTATAATAACACACACTGCCGTATAATAACACACACTGCCGTATAATAACACACACTGCCGTATAACACACACTGCCGTATAATAACACACACTGCTGTATAATAACACACACTGTCGTATAATAACACACACTGCCGTATAATAACACACACTGCCGTATAATAACACACACTGCCGTAAAATAACACACACTGTCGTATAATAACACACACTGCCGTATAACACACACTGCCGTATAATAACACACACTGCCGTATAATAACACAAACTGCCGTATAACACGCACTGCCGTATAATAACACACACTGCCATATAACACCCACTGCCGTATAATAACACACACTGTCGTATAATAACACACACTGCCGTATAACACACACTGCCGTATAATAACACACACTGCCGTATAATAACACACACTGCTATATAACACCCACTGCCGTATAATAACACACACTGTCGTATAATAACACACACTGCGGTATAACACACACTGCCGTATAATAACACACACTGCCATATAACACCCTCTGCCGTATAATAACACACACTGTCGTATAATAACACACACTGCCGTATAACACACACTGCCGTATAATAACGCACACTGCTGTATAACACACACTGCCGTATAATAATACACACTGCCGTATAATAACACACACTGTCATAAAATAACACATACTGCCGTATAATAACACACACTGCCATATAACACACACTGCCGTATAATAACACACACTGTCGTATAAGAACACACACTGTCGTATAATAACACACACTGCCGTATAATAACACACACTGCCATATAACACACACTGCCGTATAATAACACACACTTTCGTATAATAACGCACACTGTCGTATAATAACACACACTGCCGTATAAGAACACACACTGCCATATAACACACACTGCCGTATAATAACACACACTGCCATATAATAACACACACTGCCGTATAATAACACACACTGCCATATAATAACACACACTGCCGTATAATAACACACACTGCCATATAACACACACTGCCATATAATAACACACACTGCCGTATAATAACACACACTGTCGTATAATAACACACACTGCCGTATAACACACACTGCCGTATAATAACACACACTGCCATATAATAACACGCACTGTCATATAATAACACACACTGCCGTATAATAACACACACTGCGGTATAATAACACACACTGTCGTATAATAACACACACTGCTGTATAATACCACACACTGCCGTATAACACACACTGCCGTATAATAACACACTCTGCCGTATAATAACACACACTGCCGTATAACACACACTGCCGTATAATAACACACACTGCCGTATAATAACACACACTGCCGTATAATAACACACACTGCCGTATAATAACAAACACTGCATTATAACACACACTGCCGTATAATAACACACACTGCCATATAACACACACTGCCGTATAATAACACACTGCCGTATAACACACACTGCCGTATAATAACACACACTGCCGTATAACACACACTGCCGTATAATAACACACACTGCCGTATAATAACACACACTGCCGTATAATAACACACACTGCCATATAACACACTGCCGTATAATAACACTCACTGCCATATAACACACACTGCCGTATAATAACAAACACACTGCCGTATAATAACACACACTGCCATAAAATAACACACACTGCCGCATAACACACACTGCCGTATAATAACACACACTGCAATATAATAACACACACTGCCATATAACACACACTGCCGTATAACACAGACTGCCGTATAATAACACACACTGCTGTATAATAACACACACTGCCGTATAACACACACTGCCGTATAATAACACACACTGCCGTATAATAACACACACTGCCGTATAACACACACTGCCATATAATAACACACACTGCCATATAACACACACTGCCGTATAATAACACACACTGTCGTATAATAACACAAACTGTTGTATAATAACACACACTGCCGTATAATAACACACACTGCCATATAACACACACTGCCGTATAATATCACACACTGCCATATAACACACACTGCTGTATAATAACACACACTGCCGTATAACACACACTGCCGTATAATAACACACACTGCCGTATAATAACACACACTGCCGTATAATAACACACACTGCCGTATAATAACACACACTGCCGTATAATAACACACACTGCCGTATAACACACACTGCCGTATAATAACACACACTGCCGTATAATAACACACACTGTCGTATAATAACACACACTGCCGTATAATAACACACACTGCCGTATAACACACACTGCCGTATAATAACACACACTGCCGTATAATAACACACACTGTCATATAATAACACACACTGCCTTATAACACACACTGCGATATAATAACACACACTGCCGTATAATAACACACACTGTCGTATAATAACACACACTGCCGTATAATAACACACACTGCCGTATAATAACACACACTGCTGTATAATAACACACACTGCCGTATAACACACACTGCCGTATAATAACACACACTGCCATATAACACACACTGCCGTATAATAACACACACTGCCATATAACACACTGCCGTATAATAACACTCACTGCCATATAACACACACTGCCGTATAATAACAAACACACTGCCGTATAATAACACACACTGCCATATAACTCACACTGCCATATAATAACACACACTGCCGTATAACACACACTGCCGTATAATAACACACACTGCCGTATAATAACACACACTGCCATATAACACACACTGCCGTATAACACACACTGCCGTATAATAACACACACTGTCGTATAATAACACACACTGCCGTATAACACACACTGCCGTATAATAACACACACTGCCATATAACACACACTGCCGTATAACACACACTGCCATATAACACACACTGCCATATAATAACACACACTGCCATATAACACACACTGCCGTATAATAACACACAATGTCGTATAATAATACACACTGTCGTATAATAACACACACTGCCGTATAATAACACACACTGCCATATAACACACACTGCCGTATAATATCACACACTGCCATATAACACACACTGCTGTATAACAACACACACTGCCGTATAACACACACTGCCGTATAATAACACACACTGCCGTATAATAACACACACTGCCGTATAATAACACACACTGCCGTATAATAACTCACACTGCCGTGTAATAACACACACTGCCGTATAACACACACTGCCGTATAATAACACACACTGCCGTATAATAACACACACTGTCGTATAATAACACACACTGCCGTATAATAACACCTACACTGCCGTATAATAACACACACTGCCGTATAATAACACACACTGTCGTATAATAACACACACTGCCGTATAACACACACTGCCGTATAATAACACACTGCCATATATTAACACACACTGCCGTATAATAACACACACTGCCGGAAAACACACACTGCCGTATAATAACACACACTGCCGTATAATAACACAAACTGCCGTATAACACGCACTGCCGTATAATAACACACACTGCCATATAACACCCACTGCCGTATAATAACACACACTGTCGTATAATAACACACACTGCCGTATAACACACACTGCCGTATAATAACGCACACTGCCATATAACACACACTGCCGTATAATAATACACATTGCCGTATAATAACACACACTGTCATAAAATAACACACACTGCCGTATAATAACACACACTGCCATATAACACACACTGCTGTATAATAACACACACTGTCGTATAATAACACACACTGTCGTATAATAACACACACTGCCGTATAATAACACACACTGCCATATAACACACACTGCCGTATAAGAACACACACTGTCGTATAATAACACACACTGTCGTATAACACACACTGCCGTATAATAACACACACTGCCATATAACACACACTGCCGTAAAATAACACACACTGCCATATAACACACACTGCCGTATAATAACACACACTGCCGTATAACACACACTGCCGTATAATAACACACACTGCCGTATAATAACACACACTGTCGTATAATAACACACACTGCCGTATAATAACACACACTGCCGTATAATAACACACACTGCCGTATAATAACACACACTGTCGTATAATAACACACACTGCCGTATAACACACACTGCCGTATAATAACACACACTGCCATATAACACACACTGCCGTATAATATCACACACTGCCATATAACACACACTGCTGTATAACAACACACACTGCCGTATAACACACACTGCCGTATAATAACACACACTGCCGTATAATAACACACACTGCCGTATAATAACACACACTGCCGTATAATAACTCACACTGCCGTGTAATAACACACACTGCCGTATAACACACACTGCCGTATAATAACACACACTGCCGTATAATAACACACACTGTCGTATAATAACACACACTGCCGTATAATAACACACACTGCCGTATAATAACACACACTGCCGTATAATAACACACACTGTCGTATAATAACACACACTGCCGTATAACACACACTGCCGTATAATAACACACTGCCATATATTAACACACACTGCCGTATAATAACACACACTGCCGGAAAACACACACTGCCGTATAATAACACACACTGCCGTATAATAACACAAACTGCCGTATAACACGCACTGCCGTATAATAACACACACTGCCATATAACACCCACTGCCGTATAATAACACACACTGTCGTATAATAACACACACTGCCGTATAACACACACTGCCATATAATAACGCACACTGCCATATAACACACACTGCCGTATAATAATACACATTGCCGTATAATAACACACACTGTCATAAAATAACACACACTGCCGTATAATAACACACACTGCCATATAACACACACTGCTGTATAATAACACACACTGTCGTATAATAACACACACTGTCGTATAATAACACACACTGCCGTATAATAACACACACTGCCATATAACACACACTGCCGTATAAGAACACACACTGTCGTATAATAACACACACTGTCGTATAACACACACTGCCGTATAATAACACACACTGCCATATAACACACACTGCCGTAAAATAACACACACTGCCATATAACACACACTGCCGTATAATAACACACACTGCCGTATAACACACACTGCCGTATAATAACACACACTGCCATATAATAACACACACTGCCGTATAATAACACACACTGCCATATAATAACACACACTGCCGTATAATAATACACTCTGCCGTATAACACACACTGCCGTATAATAACACACACTGCCGTATAATAACACACACTGCCATATAACACACACTGCCATATAATAACACACACTGCCGTATAATAACACACACTGTCGTATAACACACACTGCCGTATAATAACACACACTGCCATATAATAACACACACTGTCGTATAATAACACACACTGCCATATAATAACACATACTGCCATATAACACACACTGCCATATAATAACACACACTGCCGTATAATAACACACACTGTCGTATAATAACACACACTGCCGTATAACACACACTGCCGTATAATAACACACACTGCCGTATAACACACACTGTCGGATAATAACACACACTGTCGGATAATAACACGCACTGCCGTATAATAACACACACTGCCATATAACACACACTGCCGTATAATAACACACATTGTCGTATAATAACACACACTGCGGTATAATAACACACACTGTCGTATAATAACACACACTGCTGTATAATACCACACACTGCCGTATAACACACACTGCCGTATAATAACACACACTGCCGTAGAACACACACTGCCGTATATTAACACACACTGTCGTATAATAACACGCACTGCCGTATAATAACACACACTGCCATAGAATAACACACACTGCTGTATAATAACACACACTGCCGTATAACACACACTGCCGCATAATAACACACACTGCCGTATAATAACACACACTGCCGTTTAATAACACACACTGCCATATAACACACACTGCCGTATAATAACACACTGCCGTATATTAACACACACTGCTGTATAATAACACACACTGTCGTATAATAACACACACTGCCATATAACACACACTGCCATATAATAACACACACTGCCGTATAATAACACACTGCCGTATAATAACACACACTGCCGTATAACACACACTGCCGTATAATAACACACACTGTCGTATAATAACACACACTGTCGTATAATAACACACACTGCCATATAATAACACACACTGCCATATAACACACACTGTCGTATAATAACACACACTGCCGTATAACACACACTGCCGTATAATAACACACAATGCCGTATAATAACACACACTGCCGTATAATAACACACACTGCCGTATAATAACACACACTGTCGTATAATAACACACACTGTCGTATAATAACACACACTGTCGTATAATAACACACACTGCCGTATAATAACACACACTGTCGTATAATAACACACACTGCCGTATAATAACACACACTGCCGTATAATAACACGCACTGCCATATAACACACACTGCCGTATAATAACATTCACTGCCATATAACACACACTGCCGTATAATAACACACACTGCCGTATAATAACACACACTGCCATATAACACACACTGCCATATAATAACACACACTGCCGTATAACACACACTGCCGTATAATAACACACACTGTCGTATAATAACACACACTGCCGTATAACACACACTGCCGTATAATAACACACACTGCCGTGTAACACACACTGCCGTATAATAACACACACTGCCGTATAATAACACACACTGTCGTATAATAACACGCACTGTCGTATAATAACACACACTGCCGTATAATAACACACACTGCCGTATAATAACACACACTGTCGTATAATAACACACACTGCCGTATAATAACACACACTGTCGTATAATAACACACACTGTCGTATCTTGTAGCACAACCTGAGATGAAGGGAATGAAATTGCTTTTCGGCATTAGCGTGAAATGAGCGATAGCGAATCGACTGCCTGATTTACACCTGCCCAACTGTCTTTACCATTGACTTCAACCAGGCATTACCATCGCAAATCCCCACCATCAACATCCAGAAACTCAACTGGACCAGTCACATAAATACTGTGGCTACAAGAGCAGGTCAGAGGCTGGGTATTCTGTGGCGAGTGTCTCATCTCCTGACTCCCCAAATCCTTTCCACCATCTACATGGCACAAGTCAGGAGTGTGATGGAATACTCTCCACTTGCCTGGATGAGTGCAGCTCCAACAACACACAAGCTCGACACCATCCAGGACAAAGCAGCCCGTTTGATTGGCACCCCATCCACCACCTTAAACATTCACTCCCTCCACCACCGGCGCACCGTGGCTTCACCACCACCTTCTCAAGGGCAACTATGGAAGGCCAATAATGCTGGCCTTGCCAGGGATGCCCACATCCAGAGAATGAACAAATACATTTTTCTTTAAATACCTCATTCAGTGGAAGATACATGTTTGAGTTGGATAATGGATAATGCTCATTCTGTCGTCTGGACAAGGAATAGTTCCTCAATAACATGGCAGAAAGCTCATACTTAGCATTCTAAAACCACCAAATTCAAAACTGTTTGTTAGTTTAGGAATAAATGTGACATCATCAGTTGGGGTCTGCTGCAGTGGGCCAGGAATCAGAGCCAGTTACTGGGATACTGATGCTACACAGAATAACTTCACAAGAATCTTCAATGAAGGTGAGCGAAAGAAAAACAGCTGTACGATGGTCTAACTCTAACGTGTCCTCTCACAGGTTCGATCTGCTGTGAGAAAAAGGTGGCATCGTTGGCAAGACAACCACTCGATCCGGACTCGAGTCGCCAGGGCAATGTCCATCCCAACATCTCCCACTAGGGTCAGTTTCCAGAGCATCAAGCAGACGACGGCTGTCTAAATACATAGTACTGGACCAACTGACCCCGGCTCACTCTGTCCAGTAAACTGACCCCAGCTCACTCTCTGCACTAAACTGACCCCGGCTCACTCTCTCCACCAAACTGATCCCGGCTCACTCTGTCCACTAAACTGACCCCAGCTCACTCTCTGCACTAAACTGACCCCGGCTCACTCTCTCCACCAAACTGATCCCGGCTCACTCTCTCCACCAAACTGACCCCGGCTCACTCTCTCCACCAAACTGATCCCGGCTCACTCTCTGCGCCAATCTGACCCCGGCTCACTCTCTCCACCAAACTGACCCCGGCTCACTCTCTGCACCAAACTGATCCCGGCTAACTCTCTCCACCAAATTGACCCCAGCTCACTCTCTGCACCAAACTGACCCCGGCTCACTCTCTGAACCAAACTGACCCCAGCTCACTCTCTCCATCAAACTGACTCCAGCTCACTCTCTCCATCAAACTGACTCCAGCTCACTCTCTCCATCAAACTGACCCCAGCTCACTCTGTCCACCAAACTGACCCCAGCTCACTCTCTGCACCAAACTGACCCTGGCTCACTCTCTGCACCAAACTGACCCCGGCTCACTCTCTGCACCAAACTGACCCCGGCTCACTCTCTGCACCAAACTGACCCCGGCTCACTCGCTGCACCAAACTGACCCCGGCTCACTCTCTGCACCAAACTGACCCCAGCTCACTCTCTGCATCAAACAGACCCCAGCTCACTCTCTCCATCAAACTGAACCCGGCTCACTCTGTCCCTCCATCAAACTGACCCCGGCTCACTCTGTCCCTCCATCAAACTGACCCCGGCTCACTCTTTCCGTCAAACTGACCCCGGCTCACCCTGTCCACCAAACAGACCCCAGCTCACTGTCTCCATCAAACTGAGCCTGGCTCACTCTGTCCCTCCATCAAACTGACCCCGGCTAACTCTGTCCCTCCATCAAACTGACCCCGGCTCACTCTTTCCGTCAAACTGACCCCGGCTCACCCTGTCCACCAAACAGACCCCAGCTCACTCTCTCCATCAAACTGAGCCTGGCTCACTCTGTCCCTCCATCAAACTGACCCCGGCTAACTCTGTCCCTCCACCAAACTGACCCTGGCTCAGTCCATCCCATCCATTCCAAGCCGACTGTCATTGAATACTTAACCGGCCAGCAAGTATTGAAGGATGCAAACAGCGTACATCATGCCATCCGGTTGGCAAGCCAACGCCATAAGGCAGGACAATCAAAGGATGAATGGCATGTTCGCAGGACTTAGAACAAAGTGGAATCAAGTCTGATCATCGCGGCTAAATTTAAAGTTAAGATTCCAGCTCTCCAACCCTCGATTGACCTTCTGTCCCCAGCCACCAAACTCTCAGATGGGAGTGGTTGTCCCTCTTGTATATCGATAGATACCAAGCTTCTGGAGTATTGTGTTGCGAGTGTAACAGCACCATGGTAGAGATTGAAGTAGTTTACCTTACCTGTATGTGTCTGTACATGTGCTGTGTCAGGTATGGTGAGCACTATTGTTGTCACTCTCACAGTCCGTGTATTCTGTGGTATTTAGAAGCTCTATCAACACTGGGAAATGTCGGCACAACTATCAAAATTCATGGAGTGATTTCAGCAACCAATGAAATAGTGAGGAGTCCCAGCGCTGGAAACACTCTCATCCTTGTGTCGCTTTAGAAAGATGCCAGACCTTGGGAACTCTCTTTGAGAAGGTTCATAGCAGCAGGCCTCCTCACTAGGTCGTTCAGTCAGACCCAGGTCTCCCTTCCCAACTTCCTTTCCTCTACATCAGCCGCTGATTTTCTTCCACCTGCTGCGGAGTTTTTTCTGCCCATTCAGAATGGAGAAATGGTGTGTCCCAGAGAGATGTCCCATGATTGGTCCACAGCCAAAGTCAGTCGTCCTTTCAATAATGGAGAAAGCCAGAGCCTGAGATAGGCTGGGCTGTGATAGGGTCAGCGGGAGATTCATTTACATTTTACTCAACACTCAGGGAGGATATGTCTGGGCGTTTTGCTTTTCCATTGAACTGATTTCTTGGGACAGTAGCTTTCTATAGTTTGGGAGCTTTCCACTGTATAAACTTCAGAGTGAATTATTTCCTCGCTTCCCTTCAAAATCTTGAAAAATTCAATTCGATCTCCACACAGTCCCTTTTTTTCCAAAGAAGAAACAAACCCAACTTCCTCAATCTTTCCTCAGAAATGCAGCAATCCTGAAGTTCCAGCACGGACGGGTTTGAGAGCAGTGTGGGCTTGAGATTGGGCTGTAAGAGGCTGAGCTAATTGTTTGACTGGGAGTGGGGGCAAGGTGACTAAATCCCTGATGCCGAGAGCTGCCCTCGTTTCCCCCTCGCAGGGCCAATACTATCCCTCCCATTATTCCATCTGCACAGAAGGAGTCTGACCCAACATGTGTCACAGCAACATTATAACCTCTATAATTGTATGCTACCTCTCAAAAATTAAAAATCCCATCAAAATCTTCAGTTCCTAGTGTGTTTGATTGGATAGATTAGAGTTGCCTATCCATTCAAATTACTGATGCGGAGATGCCGGTGTTGGACTGGGGTGGACAAAAATGAGAAGTCGCAGAACACCAGGTTATAGTCCAACAGTTTTATTTAAAATTACGAGCTTTCGGAGCGCTGCTCCTTCGTCAATATACTGTGTATTAGATTCCCTCTCTGTACCTCTACCTGACGAAGGAGCAGCAGCTCCGAAAGCTCGTAATTTTAAATAAAACTGTTGGACTATAACCTGGTGTTGTGCGACTTCTCATTCAAATTACTAGCTGTTGACGTACTTACGAGCAGATTACATAGTTACAGGGTTTCAGACGGGAAGTGTAGCCGCCCCTCACAATTAAATAGTCACTGAAATATTTCAGTAAAAATGTTGTGCTGTCTGGACAGCAATGAGGCAATGTTCTGAAGTGTCCCATTTAATTTATGTTCTGGGCAGTTCCTAGTTAGTCACATGCCTTCTATTAAGCAGCGCTCCCCATTCTCAGTTTTGCAAAGTATATTCCAGTATCTGTACTCTGACTACAGCAGGCGCAGGCAACCAAGTGCATCTTTGGTCACCTTAACCTCTTTCCAAGGGAGATAAGTTTGGAGCTTTCCATGCCCGACTGATTCTGTGCCCGGTTGATTCTGTGCCCGGTTGACTCTGTGCCCAGCTGATTCTGTGCCCGGTTGATTCTGTGCCTGGCTGATTCTGTGCCCGGCTGATTCTGTGCCCGGTTGATTCTGTGCCCGGCTGATTCTGTGCCCGGTTGATTCTGTGCCCGGTTGATTCTGTGCCCGGCTGATTCTGTGCCCGGTTGATTCTGTGCCCGGTTGATTCTGTGCCCGGCTGATTCTGTGCCCAGCTGATTCTGTGCCCGGCTGATTCTGTGCCCAGCTGATTCTGTGCCCGGCTGATTCTGTGCCCAGCTGATTCTGTGCCCAGCTGATTCTGTGCCCGATGGATTCTGCGCCGACTGATTCTGTGCCCGATGGATTCTGCGCCGACTGATTCTGTGCCCAGGTGCTGTGCTAAGCTAAGACGTGCCCCAGTAGGAATGTTCGATACTGAAATGGTTCGGAGGCACCAGGTGATGCAGTGAGGTAGCACATTGACACTTTAGCTCCGGGATCTGGGTTAAAAAGCAGCCCAGACTGATGGAATGAAGGTCCCGCTGGCTGCATGGGTTTGAATGGGTTTGAGCAGTTTCAATCCACTATCTCGGGAGCCTGATCTAATTGAACTATCCACGGATTGGCAATTTTGCTTGAAAAGGCTGTAAAAGAGGCAGTGTGGAAAGTGGAAAGATTCCCAGTGCTATAATAGGGGCACTCCTCTGAGGTTAGGACTGAGGCACAGTGTTGGGGCAGTGTCAAGGGAGCTCTACTGGGGCAGAGACTTATAGCTCGAGCTCAGTCATCTGGTATCTGAGCCAGAAGTGCTTGTTGTTGACACTGGAAATGTGGCATTAACTTTACTCATCTAAATAAGCACAAAATCTCACTAATATATGTCTATTTATTATATATAATCCCTGCAATTGTTTAATTGATATGAACTGTCTAATGTGTTAGTTTTTGGCTGTGTCTGTAATGCAGGGTAAGGATCTGTGCGCTTCTTTACTGGAGATTCACTGTCGGAACATTGTTTTGTTTTCTTCTGGTTCCTGAACGCACAGTTGTATCTTTTTACACAATTACACAATCAATGGTTGCTTACACCACGTCTGTGTCAGTGTGCGTTGTATATGGTGAACACACGTGCTCTCTGAGGGTGGTCTCGAAGACTCCCACCCCTCGCAGGACGTCCCCTGTGTGGTGTCGCTGACATCAGAGGAAGGGGCCTCTCTGCCACTGAACACACACCTCTTGCTCTCAGCTCAGCTCAGCATTTACCTGGAGGAGGCGGGATTCTACGTGGCGACTCTGCTATAGTCTCCGGGGCAGGGGGAGGTCGGGCGATTGCCCGCAGCGGGACAGCAGTTTGGGCATAGCTGGCTTTGCCAGGCTCCTGCTCCATTTGTCCTTTGTCGATATTTCAGTTGGGAAGCGGGCGAGTATTTTGTCCAATTACCCCCCCCCCCCCCCCGCCCCCATGTCCTGGCAGCAGTTTGGGGTGAGCCCAGGGGCATTCCCAGGCTAACCACGGATTCTGCCCAGCTTGCCTCTCCTAACCCAGCCATTCCCCTGCCTGATGAGAGCAGCCCTGGTCTTGGTGCAGCACCTCCCCAGGGGTCTGTAGAAGTCACAGAGCTAAGGTAACTGACCCCAAGGGACACAGGCCCAACCGACTAGGAGATATATAAAAAACAATTCCATGTTGTCTTTAAAAGCCTCTGGTTCCCCATCAGAGTGGCAGGGAGTTGAAACTACCTTGGGTGGGTGACTCTGTTGCCCCTCTGAACTCGCAGGCGGCCTGAACTAATATTAAAATGGTCCTCGCCCCAGCATTTGGGACAGGGTCTACCTACATCCGAGTCAGTGGCTGGAGGTCCCGTCTAACACAAGGTAAGGGAGGGGTCTCCAGGAATTTCAGCCCATGTGCGGGCAAATCCCAGAATACAGCCCTGCTTCAAAGAGGCATCTCACTCTTTGCAAGATCCAACATTAATTACTGGGCCCCCAGGTTAGGAACTATTCCAACTGATTCAATGCAACATCTCAGAAACTGAATGAGTGAGTTTTTCCCAACTTAGAAAACAGTTTCTGTATAAATCAAAGACACTGCAACAGATGAAGGATTCTTCAAGATGGAATCAAGATGGAAATAGACGAACTGATGGGCAGGTTCAGCTGACCATGGGAACACAGAACGTACACTGCCGAGGAAGGTCCTCCAGTCCATTCCAGCTGTGCTGACGCTATCTCATCAACAGGAACCGTCGCCTCCGAACACAGGATCAGACTGGAAAATTTCCACAGCGAGTCGCCCAGTTTCTCATGGAATAGAACACCGAATGTGCAGCCCATGATTATTCATTTTAAAATGGAGATGTTATTCAGCAACAAATCACATGAAGTTCTGCTCATCAATCACACACTGAGATATACGGAGACAATCAGCCACATGTTGCAATTACTACTGAATTTATTTCAGCATCAGAGTGGAATTATCCAATTAGTGTTGATATATACACAGTACAGGATCAGACAGACAATGAGGGATCAGACAGTCAGTGTGCGATCAGACCGTCTGGGATCAGACAGTTAGTGTGGGATCAGACCGTCTGGGATCAGACAGTCAGTGTGCGATCAGACCGTCTGTCTGGGATCAGACAGTCAGTGTGGCATCAGAGAGTCAGTGTGGGATCAGACAGTCAGTGTGCGATCAGACCGCCTGTCTTGGATCAGACAGTCAGTGTGCGATCAGACAGTCTGTCTGGGATCAGACAGTCAGTCTGGGATCAGACAGTCAGTGTGGGATCAGACAGTCAGCTTGGGATCAGACAGTCAGTCTGGGATCAGACAGTCAGTGTGCGATCAGAGAGTCTGTCTGGGATCAGACAGTCAGTCTGGGATCAGACAGTCAGTGAGGGATCAGACAGTCAGTCTGGGATCAGACCGTCTGTCTGGAATCAGACAGTCATTCTGGGATCAGACAGTCAGTCTGGGATCAGACAGTCAGTGTGGGATCAGACAGTCAGTGAGGGATCAGAAAGTCAGTGTGTGATCAGACAGTCTGTCTGGGATCAGACAGTCATTGTGGGATCAGACAGTCAGTGAGGGATCAGACCATCTGTCTGGGATCAGACAGTCAGTGTGCGATCAGACAGTCAGTGTGCGATCAGACAGTCAGTGAGGGATCAGACAGTCAGTCTGGGATCAGACAGTCAGTGTGTGATCAGACCGTCTGTCTGGGATCAGACAGTCAGTGTGGGATCAGACAGTCAATGTGTGATCAGACAGTCAGTGAGGGATCAGACAGTCAGCCTGGCATCAGACAGTCAGTCTGGGATCAGACACCCAGTCTGGGATCAGACAGTCAGCTTGGGATCAGACAGTCAATCTGGGATCAGACAGTCAGTCTGGGATCAGACAGTCAGCTTGGGATCAGACAGTCAGTCTGGGATCAGACAGTCAGTTTGGGATCAGGTAGTCAGCCTGAGATCAGACAGTCAGTCTGGGATCAGACAGTCAGTCTGGGATCAGACAGTCAGCTTGGGATCAGACAGTCAGTCTGGGATCAGATAGTCAGTGAGGGATCAGACAGTCAGTCTGGGATCAGACAGTCAGTGAAAGATCCGACAGTCAGTGAGGGATCAGACCGTCTGTCTGGGATCAGACAGTCAGTGTGGGATCAGAGAGTCAGTGTGCGATCAGACAGTCAGTGAGGGATCAGACAGTCAGTCTGGGATCAGACAGTCATTGTGTGATCAGACCGTCTGTCTGGGATCAGACAGTCAGTGTGGGATTAGACAGTCAGTCTGGGATCAGATAGTCAGTGAGGGATCAGACAGTCAGTCTGGGATCAGACAGTCAGTGAAAGATCCGACAGTCAGTGAGGGATCAGACAGTCAGTCTGGGATCAGACAGTCAGCTTGGGATCAGACAGTCAGCTTGTTATCAGACAGTCAGTCTGGGATCAGACAGTCAGTCTGGGATCAGACAGTCAGCTTGGGATCAGACTGTCAATCTGGGATCAGACAGTTAGTGAGGGATCTGACAGTCAGAGAGGGATCAGACAGTCTGTCTGGGATCAGACAGTCAGTCTGGGATCTGACAGTCAGCTTGTTATCAGACAGTCAGTCTGGGATCAGACAGTCAGTCTGGGATCAGACAGTCAGCTTGGGATCAGAGAATCAGTCTGGGATCAGACAGTCAGCCTGGGATCAGACAGTCAGTCTGGGATCAGACAGTTAGTCTGGGATCAGACAGTCAGTGTTTGAGCAGACAGTCAGTCTGGGATCAGAAAGTCAGCCTGCGATCAGACTGTCTGTCTGCGATCAGACAGTCAGCCTGGGATCAGACAGTCAGTTTGGGATCAGGCAGTCAGCCTGGGATCAGACACTCAGTCTGGGATCAGATAGTCAGTGAGGGATCAGACAGTCAGTCTGGGATCAGACAGTCAGTGAGGGATCAGCCAGTCAGTGTGCGATCAGACCGTCTGTCTGTGATCAGACAGTCAGTGAGGGAACCGACAGTCAGTCTGGGATCAGACAGTCAGTGAGCGATCCGACAGTCAGTGAGGGATCAGACCGTATGTCTGGGAACAGACCGGCTGTCTGGGATCAGACAGTCAGTGTGGGATCAGACATTCAGTGTGCGATCAGACAGTCAGTGAGGGATCAGACAGTCAGTCTGGGATCAGACAGTCAGTGTGAGTTCAGACCATCAGTGAGGGATCAGAAAGTCAGTCTGGGATCAGACAGTCAGCTTGGGATCAGACAGTCAGTCTGGGATCAGACAGTCAGCTTGGGATGAGACAGTCAGTCTGGGATCAGACAGTCAGTCTGGGATCAGACAGTCAGCTTGGGCTCAGACAGTCAGTCTGGGATCAGACAGTAAGCCTGGGATCAGACAGTAAGTCTGGGATCAGACAGTCAGTGAGGGATCAGACAGTCAGTCTGGGATCAGACAGTCAGCTTGGGATCAGACAGTCAGCTTGGGATCAGACACCCAGTCTGGGATCAGACAGTCAGCTTGGGATCAGACAGCCAGTCTGGGATCAGACAGTCAGTCTGGGATCAGACAGTCAGTGAGGGATCAGACAGTCAGTGAGGGATCAGACAGTCAGTCTGGGATCAGACAGTCAGTCTGGGATCTGACAGTCAGCTTGTTATCAGACAGTCAGTCTGGGATCAGACAGTCAGTCTGGGATCAGACAGTCAGTCTGGGATCAGACAGTTAGTCTGGGATCAGACAGTCAGTGTTTGAGCAGACAGTCAGTCTGGGATCAGAAAGTCAGCCTGCGATCAGACTGTCTGTCTGCGATCAGACAGTCAACCTGGGATCAGACAGTCAGTTTGCGATCAGGCAGTCAGCCTGGGATCAGACAGTCAGTCTGGGATCAGATAGTCAGTGAGGGATCAGACAGTCAGTGAGGGATCAGCCAGTCAGTGTGCGATCAGACCGTCTGTCTGTGATCAGACAGTCAGTGAGGGAACTGGCAGTCAGTTTGGGATCAGACAGTCAGTGAGCGATCCGACAGTCAGTGAGGGATCAGACCGTATGTCTGGGAACAGACCGGCTGTCTGGGATCAGACAGTCAGTGTGGGATCAGACATTCAGTGTGCGATCAGACAGTCAGTGAGGGATCAGACAGTCAGTCTGGGATCAGACAGTCAGTGTGAGTTCAGACCGTCAGTGAGGGATCAGAAAGTCAGTCTGGGATCAGACAGTCAGCTTGGGATCAGACAGTCAGTCTGGGATCAGACAGTCAGCTTGGGATGAGACAGTCAGTCTGGGATCAGACAGTCAGTCTGGGATCAGACAGTCAGCTTGGGATCAGACAGTCAGTCTGGGATCAGACAGTAAGCCTGGGATCAGACAGTAAGTCTGGGATCAGACAGTCAGTGAGGGATCAGACAGTCAGTCTGGTATCAGACAGTCAGCTTGGGATCAGACAGTCAGCTTGGGATCAGACACCCAGTCTGGGATCAGACAGTCAGCTTGGGATCAGACAGCCAGTCTGGGATCAGACAGTCAGTCTGGGATCAGACAGTCAGTGAGGGATCAGACAGTCAGTGAGGGATCAGACAGTCAGTCTGGGATCAGACAGTCAGTCTGGGATCTGACAATCAGCTTGTTATCAGACAGTCAGTCTGGGATCAGACAGTCAGTCTGGGATCAGACAGTCTGTCTGCGATCAGACAGTCAGCCTGGGATCAGACAGTCAGTTTGGGATCAGGCAGTCAGCCTGGGATCAGACACTCAGTCTGGGATCAGATAGTCAGTGAGGGATCAGACAGTCAGTCTGGGATCAGACAGTCAGTGAGGGATCAGCCAGTCAGTGTGCGATCAGACCGTCTGTCTGTGATCAGACAGTCAGTGAGGGAACCGACAGTCAGTCTGGGATCAGACAGTCAGTGAGCGATCCGACAGTCAGTGAGGGATCAGACCGTATGTCTGGGAACAGACCGGCTGTCTGGGATCAGACAGTCAGTGTGGGATCAGACATTCAGTGTGCGATCAGACAGTCAGTGAGGGATCAGACAGTCAGTCTGGGATCAGACAGTCAGTGTGAGTTCAGACCATCAGTGAGGGATCAGAAAGTCAGTCTGGGATCAGACAGTCAGCTTGGGATCAGACAGTCAGTCTGGGATCAGACAGTCAGCTTGGGATGAGACAGTCAGTCTGGGATCAGACAGTCAGTCTGGGATCAGACAGTCAGCTTGGGCTCAGACAGTCAGTCTGGGATCAGACAGTAAGCCTGGGATCAGACAGTAAGTCTGGGATCAGACAGTCAGTGAGGGATCAGACAGTCAGTCTGGGATCAGACAGTCAGCTTGGGATCAGACAGTCAGCTTGGGATCAGACACCCAGTCTGGGATCAGACAGTCAGCTTGGGATCAGACAGCCAGTCTGGGATCAGACAGTCAGTCTGGGATCAGACAGTCAGTGAGGGATCAGACAGTCAGTGAGGGATCAGACAGTCAGTCTGGGATCAGACAGTCAGTCTGGGATCTGACAGTCAGCTTGTTATCAGACAGTCAGTCTGGGATCAGACAGTCAGTCTGGGATCAGACAGTCAGTCTGGGATCAGACAGTTAGTCTGGGATCAGACAGTCAGTGTTTGAGCAGACAGTCAGTCTGGGATCAGAAAGTCAGCCTGCGATCAGACTGTCTGTCTGCGATCAGACAGTCAACCTGGGATCAGACAGTCAGTTTGCGATCAGGCAGTCAGCCTGGGATCAGACAGTCAGTCTGGGATCAGATAGTCAGTGAGGGATCAGACAGTCAGTGAGGGATCAGCCAGTCAGTGTGCGATCAGACCGTCTGTCTGTGATCAGACAGTCAGTGAGGGAACTGGCAGTCAGTTTGGGATCAGACAGTCAGTGAGCGATCCGACAGTCAGTGAGGGATCAGACCGTATGTCTGGGAACAGACCGGCTGTCTGGGATCAGACAGTCAGTGTGGGATCAGACATTCAGTGTGCGATCAGACAGTCAGTGAGGGATCAGACAGTCAGTCTGGGATCAGACAGTCAGTGTGAGTTCAGACCGTCAGTGAGGGATCAGAAAGTCAGTCTGGGATCAGACAGTCAGCTTGGGATCAGACAGTCAGTCTGGGATCAGACAGTCAGCTTGGGATGAGACAGTCAGTCTGGGATCAGACAGTCAGTCTGGGATCAGACAGTCAGCTTGGGATCAGACAGTCAGTCTGGGATCAGACAGTAAGCCTGGGATCAGACAGTAAGTCTGGGATCAGACAGTCAGTGAGGGATCAGACAGTCAGTCTGGTATCAGACAGTCAGCTTGGGATCAGACAGTCAGCTTGGGATCAGACACCCAGTCTGGGATCAGACAGTCAGCTTGGGATCAGACAGCCAGTCTGGGATCAGACAGTCAGTCTGGGATCAGACAGTCAGTGAGGGATCAGACAGTCAGTGAGGGATCAGACAGTCAGTCTGGGATCAGACAGTCAGTCTGGGATCTGACAATCAGCTTGTTATCAGACAGTCAGTCTGGGATCAGACAGTCAGTCTGGGATCAGACAGTCAGTCTGGGATCAGACAGTTAGTCTGGGATCAGACAGTCAGTGTTTGAGCAGACAGTCAGTCTGGGATCAGAAAGTCAGCCTGCGATCAGACTGTCTGTCTGCGATCAGACAGTCAACCTGGGATCAGACAGTCAGTTTGCGATCAGGCAGTCAGCCTGGGATCAGACAGTCAGTCTGGGATCAGATAGTCAGTGAGGGATCAGACAGTCAGTGAGGGATCAGCCAGTCAGTGTGCGATCAGACCGTCTGTCTGTGATCAGACAGTCAGTGAGGGAACTGGCAGTCAGTTTGGGATCAGACAGTCAGTGAGCGATCCGACAGTCAGTGAGGGATCAGACCGTATGTCTGGGAACAGACCGGCTGTCTGGGATCAGACAGTCAGTGTGGGATCAGACATTCAGTGTGCGATCAGACAGTCAGTGAGGGATCAGACAGTCAGTCTGGGATGAGACAGTCAGTCTGGGATCAGACAGTCAGTCTGGGATCAGACAGTCAGCTTGGGATCAGACAGTCAGTCTGGGATCAGACAGTAAGCCTGGGATCAGACAGTAAGTCTGGGATCAGACAGTCAGTGAGGGATCAGACAGTCAGTCTGGTATCAGACAGTCAGCTTGGGATCAGACAGTCAGCTTGGGATCAGACACCCAGTCTGGGATCAGACAGTCAGCTTGGGATCAGACAGCCAGTCTGGGATCAGACAGTCAGTCTGGGATCAGACAGTCAGTGAGGGATCAGACAGTCAGTGAGGGATCAGACAGTCAGTCTGGGATCAGACAGTCAGTCTGGGATCTGACATTCAGCTTGTTATCAGACAGTCAGTCTGGGATCAGACAGTCAGTCTGGGATCAGACAGTCAGTCTGGGATCAGACAGTTAGTCTGGGATCAGACAGTCAGTGTTTGAGCAGACAGTCAGTCTGGGATCAGAAAGTCAGCCTGCGATCAGACTGTCTGTCTGCGATCAGACAGTCAACCTGGGATCAGACAGTCAGTTTGCGATCAGGCAGTCAGCCTGGGATCAGACAGTCAGTCTGGGATCAGATAGTCAGTGAGGGATCAGACAGTCAGTGAGGGATCAGCCAGTCAGTGTGCGATCAGACCGTCTGTCTGTGATCAGACAGTCAGTGAGGGAACTGGCAGTCAGTTTGGGATCAGACAGTCAGTGAGCGATCCGACAGTCAGTGAGGGATCAGACCGTATGTCTGGGAACAGACCGGCTGTCTGGGATCAGACAGTCAGTGTGGGATCAGACATTCAGTGTGCGATCAGACAGTCAGTGAGGGATCAGACAGTCAGTCTGGGATCAGACAGTCAGTGTGAGTTCAGACCGTCAGTGAGGGATCAGAAAGTCAGTCTGGGATCAGACAGTCAGTGAAAGATCCGACAGTCAGTGAGGGATCAGACCGTCTGTCTGGGATCAGACAGTCAGTGTGGGATCAGAGAGTCAGTGTGCGATCAGACAGTCAGTGAGGGATCAGACAGTCAGTCTGGGATCAGACAGTCATTGTGTGATCAGACCGTCTGTCTGGGATCAGACAGTCAGTCTGGGATCAGTCAGTCAGCTTGGGATCAGACAGTCAGTCTGGGATCAGATAGTCAGTGAGGGATCAGACAGTCAATCTGGGATCAGACAGTCAGTGAAAGATCCAACAGTCAGTGAGGGATCAGACAGTCAGTCTGGGATCAGACAGTCAGCTTGGGATCAGACTGTCTGTCTGGGATCAGACAGTCAGTGTGGGATCAGACAGTCAGTGTGGGATCAGGCAGTCAGTTTGGGATCAGACAGTCAGCTTGTTATCAGACAGTCAGTCTGGGATCAGACAGGCAGTCTGGGATCAGACAGTCAGCTTGGGATCAGACTGTCAATCTGGGATCAGACAGTTAGTGAGGGATCTGACAGTCAGAGAGGGATCAGACCGTCTGTCTGGGATCAGACAGTCAGTGTGGGATCAGACAGTCAGTGTGCGATCAGACAGTCAGTGAGGGATCAGGCAGTCAGTCTGGGATCAGACAGTCAGCTTGGGATCAGACAGTCAGCTTGGGATCAGACACCAAGTCTGGGATCAGACAGTCAGCTTGGGATCAGACAGCCAGTCTGGGATCAGACAGTCAGTCTGGGATCAGACAGTCAGTGAGGGATCAGACAGTCAGTGAGGGATCAGACAGTCAGTCTGGGATCAGACAGTCAGTCTGGGATCTGACAGTCAGCTTGTTATCAGACAGTCAGTCTGGGATCAGACAGTCAGTCTGGGATCAGACAGTCAGCTTGGGATCAGAGAATCAGTCTGGGATCAGACAGTCAGCCTGGGATCAGACAGTCAGTCTGGGATCAGACAGTTAGTCTGGGATCAGACAGTCAGTGTTTGAGCAGACAGTCAGTCTGGGATCAGAAAGTCAGCCTGTGATCAGACTGTCTGTCTGCGATCAGATAGTCAGCCTGGGATCAGACAGTCAGTTTGGGATCAGGCAGTCAGCCTGGGATCAGACAGTCAGTCTGAGATCAGATAGTCAGTGAGGGATCAGACAGTCAGTCTGGGATCAGACAGTCAGTGAGGGATCAGCCAGTCAGTGTGCGATCAGACCTTCTGTCTGTGATCAGACAGTCAGTGAGGGAACCGACAGTCAGTCTGGGATCAGACAGTCAGCTTGGGATCAGACAGTCAGCTTGGGATCAGACACCCAGTCTGGGATCAGACAGTCAGCTTGGGATCAGACAGCCAGTCTGGGATCAGACAGTTAGTCTGGGATCAGACAGTCAGTGAGGGATCAGACAGTCAGTGAGGGATCAGACAGTCAGTCTGGGATCAGACAGTCAGTCTGGGATCTGACAGTCAGCTTGTTATCAGACAGTCAGTCTGGGATCAGACAGTCAGTCTGGGATCAGACAGTCAGCTTGGGATCAGAGAATCAGTCTGGGATCAGACAGTCAGCCTGGGATCAGACAGTCAGTCTGGGATCAGACAGTTAGTCTGGGATCAGACAGTCAGTGTTTGAGCAGACAGTCAGTCTGGGATCAGAAAGTCAGCCTGCGATCAGACTGTCTGTCTGCGATCAGACAGTCAGCCTGGGATCAGACAGTCAGTTTGGGATCAGGCAGTCAGCCTGGGATCAGACAGTCAGTCTGGGATCAGACAGTCAGTGAGGGATCAGCCAGTCAGTGTGCAATCAGACCGTCTGTCTGTGATCAGACAGTCAGTGAGGGAACCGACAGTCAGTCTGGGATCAGACAGTCAGTGAGCGATCCGACAGTCAGTGAGGGATCAGACCGTATGTCTGGGAACAGACCGGCTGTCTGGGATCAGACAGTCAGTGTGGGATCAGACATTCAGTGTGCGATCAGACAGTCAGTGAGGGATCAGACAGTCAGTCTGGGATCAGACAGTCAGTGTGAGTTCAGACCGTCAGTGAGGGATCAGAAAGTCAGTCTGGGATCAGACAGTCAGCTTGGGATCAGACAGTCAGTCTGGGATCAGACAGTCAGCTTGGGATGAGACAGTCAGTCTGGGATCAGACAGTCAGTCTGGGATCAGACAGTCAGCTTGGGATCAGACAGTCAGTCTGGGATCAGACAGTAAGCCTGGGATCAGACAGTAAGTCTGGGATCAGACAGTCAGTGAGGGATCAGACAGTCAGTCTGGGATCAGACAGTCAGCTTGGGATCAGACAGTCAGCTTGGGATCAGACACCCAGTCTGGGATCAGACAGTCAGCTTGGGATCAGACAGCCAGTCTGGGATCAGACAGTCAGTCTGGGATCAGACAGTCAGTGAGGGATCAGCCAGTCAGTGTGCGATCAGACCGTCTGTCTGTGATCAGACAGTCAGTGAGGGAACCGACAGTCAGTCTGGGATCAGACAGTCAGTGAGCGATCCGACAGTCAGTGAGGGATCAGACCGTATGTCTGGGAACAGACCGGCTGTCTGGGATCAGACAGTCAGTGTGGGATCATACATTCAGTGTGCGATCAGACAGTCAGTGAGGGATCAGACAGTCAGCCTGGGATCAGACAGTCAGTGTGAGTTCAGACCGTCAGTGAGGGATCAGAAAGTCAGTCTGGGATCAGACAGTCAGTGAAAGATCCGACAGTCAGTGAGGGATCAGACCGTCTGTCTGAGATCAGACAGTCAGTGTGGGATCAGAGAGTCAGTGTGCGATCAGACAGTCAGTGAGGGATCAGACAGTCAGTCTGGGATCAGACAGTCATTGTGTGATCAGACCGTCTGTCTGGGATCAGACAGTCAGTGTGGGATTAGACAGTCAGTCTGGGATCAGTCAGTCAGCTTGGGATCAG
>JASTWF010000140.1:931333-974330 GCA_030390025.1 Squalus acanthias | reverse complement strand
CCCCTCAAAATCAACAACACTCCTCCTCAAAATCAACAACACTCCTCCTCAAAATCAACAACACTCCTCCTCAAAATCAACAACACTCCTCCTCAAAATCAACAACACTCCTCCTCAAAATCAACAACACTCCTCCTCAAAATCAACAACACTCCTCCTCAAAATCAACAACACTCCTCCTCAAAATCAACAACACTCCTCCTCAAAATCAACAACACTCCTCCTCAAAATCAACAACACTCCTCCTCAAAATCAACAACACTCCTCCTCAAAATCAACAACACTCCCCTCAAAATCAACAACACTCCTCCTCAAAATCAACAACACTCCTCCTCAAAATCAACAACACTCCTCCTCAAAATCAACAACACTCCTCCTCAAAATCAACAACACTCCTCCTCAAAATCAACAACACTCCTCCTCAAAATCAACAACACTCCTCCTCAAAATCAACAACACTCCTCCTCAAAATCAACAACACTCCTCCTCAAAATCAACAACACTCCTCCTCAAAATCAACAACACTCCTCCTCAAAATCAACAACACTCCTCCTCAAAATCAACAACACTCCTCCTCAAAATCAACAACACTCCTCCTCAAAATCAACAACACTCCTCCTCAAAATCAACAACACTCCTCCTCAAAATCAACAACACTCCTCCTCAAAATCAACAACACTCCTCCTCAAAATCAACAACACTCCTCCTCAAAATCAACAACACTCCTCAAAATCAACAACACTCCTCCTCAAAATCAACAACACTCCCCTCAAAATCAACAACACTCCTCCTCAAAATCAACAACACTCCTCTCAAAATCAACAACACTCCTCCTCAAAATCAACAACACTCCTCCTCAAAATCAACAACACTCCTCCTCAAAATCAACAACACTCCTCCTCAAAATCAACAACACTCCCTCAAAATCAACAACACTCCTCCTCAAAATCAACAACACTCCTCCTCAAAATCAACAACACTCCTCCTCAAAATCAACAACACTCCTCCTCAAAATCAACAACACTCCTCCTCAAAATCAACAACACTCCTCCTCAAAATCAACAACACTCCTCCTCAAAATCAACAACACTCCTCCTCAAAATCAACAACACTCCTCCTCAAAATCAACAACACTCCTCCTCAAAATCAACAACACTCCTCCTCAAAATCAACAACACTCCTCCTCAAAATCAACAACACTCCTCCTCAAAATCAACAACACTCCTCCTCAAAATCAACAACACTCCCCTCAAAATCAACAACACTCCTCCTCAAAATCAACAACACTCCCCTCAAAATCAACAACACTCCTCCTCAAAATCAACAACACTCCTCCTCAAAATCAACAACACTCCTCCTCAAAATCAACAACACTCCTCCTCAAAATCAACAACACTCCCCTCAAAATCAACAACACTCCTCCTCAAAATCAACAACACTCCTCCTCAAAATCAACAACACTCCTCCTCAAAATCAACAACACTCCTCCTCAAAATCAACAACACTCCTCCTCAAAATCAACAACACTCCTCCTCAAAATCAACAACACTCCTCCTCAAAATCAACAACACTCCTCCTCAAAATCAACAACACTCCTCCTCAAAATCAACAACACTCCCCCTCAAAATCAACAACACTCCTCCTCAAAATCAACAACACTCCCCTCAAAATCAACAACACTCCTCCTCAAAATCAACAACACTCCTCCTCAAAATCAACAACACTCCTCCTCAAAATCAACAACACTCCTCCTCAAAATCAACAACACTCCCCTCAAAATCAACAACACTCCTCCTCAAAATCAACAACACTCCTCCTCAAAATCAACAACACTCCTCCTCAAAATCAACAACACTCCTCCTCAAAATCAACAACACTCCTCCTCAAAATCAACAACACTCCTCCTCAAAATCAACAACACTCCTCCTCAAAATCAACAACACTCCTCCTCAAAATCAACAACACTCCTCCTCAAAATCAACAACACTCCTCCTCAAAATCAACAACACTCCTCCTCAAAATCAACAACACTCCTCCTCAAAATCAACAACACTCCTCCTCAAAATCAACAACACTCCCCTCAAAATCAACAACACTCCTCCTCAAAATCAACAACACTCCTCCTCAAAATCAACAACACTCCTCCTCAAAATCAACAACACTCCTCCTCAAAATCAACAACACTCCTCCTCAAAATCAACAACACTCCCCTCAAAATCAACAACACTCCTCCTCAAAATCAACAACACTCCTCCTCAAAATCAACAACACTCCTCCTCAAAATCAACAACACTCCTCCTCAAAATCAACAACACTCCTCCTCAAAATCAACAACACTCCTCCTCAAAATCAACAACACTCCTCCTCAAAATCAACAACACTCCTCCTCAAAATCAACAACACTCCCTCAAAATCAACAACACTCCTCCTCAAAATCAACAACACTCCCCTCAAAATCAACAACACTCCTCCTCAAAATCAACAACACTCCTCCTCAAAATCAACAACACTCCTCCTCAAAATCAACAACACTCCTCCTCAAAATCAACAACACTCCCCTCAAAATCAACAACACTCCTCCTCAAAATCAACAACACTCCTCCTCAAAATCAACAACACTCCTCCTCAAAATCAACAACACTCCTCCTCAAAATCAACAACACTCCTCCTCAAAATCAACAACACTCCTCCTCAAAATCAACAACACTCCTCCTCAAAATCAACAACACTCCTCCTCAAAATCAACAACACTCCTCCTCAAAATCAACAACACTCCTCCTCAAAATCAACAACACTCCTCCTCAAAATCAACAACACTCCTCCTCAAAATCAACAACACTCCTCCTCAAAATCAACAACACTCCTCCTCAAAATCAACAACACTCCTCCTCAAAATCAACAACACTCCTCCTCAAAATCAACAACACTCCTCCTCAAAATCAACAACACTCCTCCTCAAAATCAACAACACTCCCTCAAAATCAACAACACTCCTCCTCAAAATCAACAACACTCCTCCTCAAAATCAACAACACTCCTCCTCAAAATCAACAACACTCCTCCTCAAAATCAACAACACTCCTCCTCAAAATCAACAACACTCCTCAAAATCAACAACACTCCTCCTCAAAATCAACAACACTCCTCCTCAAAATCAACAACACTCCTCCTCAAAATCAACAACACTCCTCCTCAAAATCAACAACACTCCTCCTCAAAATCAACAACACTCCTCCTCAAAATCAACAACACTCCTCCTCAAAATCAACAACACTCCTCCTCAAAATCAACAACACTCCTCCTCAAAATCAACAACACTCCTCCTCAAAATCAACAACACTCCTCCTCAAAATCAACAACACTCCTCCTCAAAATCAACAACACTCCTCCTCAAAATCAACAACACTCCTCCTCAAAATCAACAACACTCCTCCTCAAAATCAACAACACTCCTCCTCAAAATCAACAACACTCCTCCTCAAAATCAACAACACTCCTCCTCAAAATCAACAACACTCCTCCTCAAAATCAACAACACTCCCCTCAAAATCAACAACACTCCTCCTCAAAATCAACAACACTCCTCCTCAAAATCAACAACACTCCTCCTCAAAATCAACAACACTCCTCCTCAAAATCAACAACACTCCTCCTCAAAATCAACAACACTCCTCCTCAAAATCAACAACACTCCTCCTCAAAATCAACAACACTCCTCCTCAAAATCAACAACACTCCTCCTCAAAATCAACAACACTCCTCCTCAAAATCAACAACACTCCTCCTCAAAATCAACAACACTCCTCCTCAAAATCAACAACACTCCTCCTCAAAATCAACAACACTCCTCCTCAAAATCAACAACACTCCTCCTCAAAATCAACAACACTCCTCCTCAAAATCAACAACACTCCTCCTCAAAATCAACAACACTCCTCCTCAAAATCAACAACACTCCTCCTCAAAATCAACAACACTCCTCCTCAAAATCAACAACACTCCTCTCAAAATCAACAACACTCCTCCTCAAAATCAACAACACTCCTCCTCAAAATCAACAACACTCCTCCTCAAAATCAACAACACTCCTCCTCAAAATCAACAACACTCCTCCTCAAAATCAACAACACTCCTCCTCAAAATCAACAACACTCCTCCTCAAAATCAACAACACTCCTCCTCAAAATCAACAACACTCCTCCTCAAAATCAACAACACTCCCTCAAAATCAACAACACTCCTCCTCAAAATCAACAACACTCCTCCTCAAAATCAACAACACTCCTCCTCAAAATCAACAACACTCCTCCTCAAAATCAACAACACTCCTCCTCAAAATCAACAACACTCCTCCTCAAAATCAACAACACTCCTCCTCAAAATCAACAACACTCCTCCTCAAAATCAACAACACTCCTCCTCAAAATCAACAACACTCCTCCTCAAAATCAACAACACTCCTCCTCAAAATCAACAACACTCCTCCTCAAAATCAACAACACTCCTCCTCAAAATCAACAACACTCCTCCTCAAAATCAACAACACTCCTCCTCAAAATCAACAACACTCCTCCTCAAAATCAACAACACTCCTCCTCAAAATCAACAACACTCCTCCTCAAAATCAACAACACTCCTCCTCAAAATCAACAACACTCCTCCTCAAAATCAACAACACTCCTCCTCAAAATCAACAACACTCCCTCAAAATCAACAACACTCCTCCTCAAAATCAACAACACTCCCCTCAAAATCAACAACACTCCTCCTCAAAATCAACAACACTCCTCCTCAAAATCAACAACACTCCTCCTCAAAATCAACAACACTCCTCCTCAAAATCAACAACACTCCTCCTCAAAATCAACAACACTCCTCCTCAAAATCAACAACACTCCTCCTCAAAATCAACAACACTCCTCCTCAAAATCAACAACACTCCTCCTCAAAATCAACAACACTCCTCCTCAAAATCAACAACACTCCTCCTCAAAATCAACAACACTCCTCCTCAAAATCAACAACACTCCTCCTCAAAATCAACAACACTCCTCCTCAAAATCAACAACACTCCTCCTCAAAATCAACAACACTCCTCCTCAAAATCAACAACACTCCTCCTCAAAATCAACAACACTCCTCCTCAAAATCAACAACACTCCTCCTCAAAATCAACAACACTCCTCCTCAAAATCAACAACACTCCTCCTCAAAATCAACAACACTCCTCCTCAAAATCAACAACACTCCTCCTCAAAATCAACAACACTCCTCCTCAAAATCAACAACACTCCTCCTCAAAATCAACAACACTCCTCCTCAAAATCAACAACACTCCTCCTCAAAATCAACAACACTCCTCCTCAAAATCAACAACACTCCTCCTCAAAATCAACAACACTCCTCCTCAAAATCAACAACACTCCTCCTCAAAATCAACAACACTCCTCCTCAAAATCAACAACACTCCTCCTCAAAATCAACAACACTCCCCTCAAAATCAACAACACTCCTCCTCAAAATCAACAACACTCCTCCTCAAAATCAACAACACTCCTCCTCAAAATCAACAACACTCCTCCTCAAAATCAACAACACTCCTCCTCAAAATCAACAACACTCCTCCTCAAAATCAACAACACTCCTCCTCAAAATCAACAACACTCCTCCTCAAAATCAACAACACTCCTCCTCAAAATCAACAACACTCCTCCTCAAAATCAACAACACTCCTCCTCAAAATCAACAACACTCCTCCTCAAAATCAACAACACTCCTCCTCAAAATCAACAACACTCCTCCTCAAAATCAACAACACTCCTCCTCAAAATCAACAACACTCCTCCTCAAAATCAACAACACTCCTCCTCAAAATCAACAACACTCCTCCTCAAAATCAACAACACTCCTCCTCAAAATCAACAACACTCCTCCTCAAAATCAACAACACTCCTCCTCAAAATCAACAACACTCCTCCTCAAAATCAACAACACTCCTCCTCAAAATCAACAACACTCCTCCTCAAAATCAACAACACTCCTCCTCAAAATCAACAACACTCCTCCTCAAAATCAACAACACTCCTCAAAATCAACAACACTCCTCCTCAAAATCAACAACACTCCTCCTCAAAATCAACAACACTCCTCCTCAAAATCAACAACACTCCTCCTCAAAATCAACAACACTCCTCCTCAAAATCAACAACACTCCTCCTCAAAATCAACAACACTCCTCCTCAAAATCAACAACACTCCTCCTCAAAATCAACAACACTCCTCCTCAAAATCAACAACACTCCTCCTCAAAATCAACAACACTCCTCCTCAAAATCAACAACACTCCTCCTCAAAATCAACAACACTCCTCCTCAAAATCAACAACACTCCTCCTCAAAATCAACAACACTCCTCCTCAAAATCAACAACACTCCTCAAAATCAACAACACTCCTCCTCAAAATCAACAACACTCCTCCTCAAAATCAACAACACTCCTCCTCAAAATCAACAACACTCCTCCTCAAAATCAACAACACTCCTCAAAATCAACAACACTCCTCCTCAAAATCAACAACACTCCTCCTCAAAATCAACAACACTCCTCCTCAAAATCAACAACACTCCTCCTCAAAATCAACAACACTCCTCCTCAAAATCAACAACACTCCTCCTCAAAATCAACAACACTCCTCCTCAAAATCAACAACACTCCTCCTCAAAATCAACAACACTCCTCCTCAAAATCAACAACACTCCTCCTCAAAATCAACAACACTCCTCCTCAAAATCAACAACACTCCTCCTCAAAATCAACAACACTCCTCAAAATCAACAACACTCCTCCTCAAAATCAACAACACTCCTCAAAATCAACAACACTCCTCCTCAAAATCAACAACACTCCTCCTCAAAATCAACAACACTCCTCCTCAAAATCAACAACACTCCTCCTCAAAATCAACAACACTCCTCCTCAAAATCAACAACACTCCTCCTCAAAATCAACAACACTCCTCCTCAAAATCAACAACACTCCTCCTCAAAATCAACAACACTCCTCCTCAAAATCAACAACACTCCTCCTCAAAATCAACAACACTCCTCCTCAAAATCAACAACACTCCTCCTCAAAATCAACAACACTCCTCCTCAAAATCAACAACACTCCTCCTCAAAATCAACAACACTCCTCCTCAAAATCAACAACACTCCTCCTCAAAATCAACAACACTCCTCCTCAAAATCAACAACACTCCTCCTCAAAATCAACAACACTCCTCCTCAAAATCAACAACACTCCTCCTCAAAATCAACAACACTCCTCCTCAAAATCAACAACACTCCTCCTCAAAATCAACAACACTCCTCCTCAAAATCAACAACACTCCTCCTCAAAATCAACAACACTCCTCCTCAAAATCAACAACACTCCTCCTCAAAATCAACAACACTCCTCCTCAAAATCAACAACACTCCTCCTCAAAATCAACAACACTCCTCCTCAAAATCAACAACACTCCTCCTCAAAATCAACAACACTCCTCCTCAAAATCAACAACACTCCTCCTCAAAATCAACAACACTCCTCCTCAAAATCAACAACACTCCTCCTCAAAATCAACAACACTCCTCCTCAAAATCAACAACACTCCTCCTCAAAATCAACAACACTCCTCCTCAAAATCAACAACACTCCTCCTCAAAATCAACAACACTCCTCCTCAAAATCAACAACACTCCTCCTCAAAATCAACAACACTCCTCCTCAAAATCAACAACACTCCTCCTCAAAATCAACAACACTCCTCCTCAAAATCAACAACACTCCTCCTCAAAATCAACAACACTCCTCCTCAAAATCAACAACACTCCTCCTCAAAATCAACAACACTCCTCCTCAAAATCAACAACACTCCTCCTCAAAATCAACAACACTCCTCCTCAAAATCAACAACACTCCTCCTCAAAATCAACAACACTCCTCCTCAAAATCAACAACACTCCTCCTCAAAATCAACAACACTCCTCCTCAAAATCAACAACACTCCTCCTCAAAATCAACAACACTCCTCCTCAAAATCAACAACACTCCTCCTCAAAATCAACAACACTCCTCCTCAAAATCAACAACACTCCTCCTCAAAATCAACAACACTCCTCCTCAAAATCAACAACACTCCTCCTCAAAATCAACAACACTCCTCCTCAAAATCAACAACACTCCTCCTCAAAATCAACAACACTCCTCCTCAAAATCAACAACACTCTCCTCAAAATCAACAACACTCCTCCTCAAAATCAACAACACTCCTCCTCAAAATCAACAACACTCCTCCTCAAAATCAACAACACTCCTCCTCAAAATCAACAACACTCCTCCTCAAAATCAACAACACTCCTCCTCAAAATCAACAACACTCCTCCTCAAAATCAACAACACTCCTCCTCAAAATCAACAACACTCCTCCTCAAAATCAACAACACTCCTCCTCAAAATCAACAACACTCCTCCTCAAAATCAACAACACTCCTCCTCAAAATCAACAACACTCCTCCTCAAAATCAACAACACTCCTCCTCAAAATCAACAACACTCCTCCTCAAAATCAACAACACTCCTCCTCAAAATCAACAACACTCCTCCTCAAAATCAACAACACTCCTCCTCAAAATCAACAACACTCCTCCTCAAAATCAACAACACTCCTCCTCAAAATCAACAACACTCCTCCTCAAAATCAACAACACTCCTCCTCAAAATCAACAACACTCCTCCTCAAAATCAACAACACTCCTCCTCAAAATCAACAACACTCCTCCTCAAAATCAACAACACTCCTCCTCAAAATCAACAACACTCCCCTCAAAATCAACAACACTCCTCCTCAAAATCAACAACACTCCCTCAAAATCAACAACACTCCTCCTCAAAATCAACAACACTCCTCCTCAAAATCAACAACACTCCTCCTCAAAATCAACAACACTCCTCCTCAAAATCAACAACACTCCTCCTCAAAATCAACAACACTCCTCCTCAAAATCAACAACACTCCTCCTCAAAATCAACAACACTCCTCAAAATCAACAACACTCCTCCTCAAAATCAACAACACTCCTCCTCAAAATCAACAACACTCCTCCTGAAAATCAACAACACTCCTCCTCAAAATCAACAACACTCCTCCTCAAAATCAACAACACTCCTCCTCAAAATCAACAACACTCCTCAAAATCAACAACACTCCTCCTCAAAATCAACAACACTCCTCCTCAAAATCAACAACACTCCTCCTCAAAATCAACAACACTCCTCCTCAAAATCAACAACACTCCTCCTCAAAATCAACAACACTCCTCCTCAAAATCAACAACACTCCTCCTCAAAATCAACAACACTCCTCCTCAAAATCAACAACACTCCTCCTCAAAATCAACAACACTCCTCCTCAAAATCAACAACACTCCTCCTCAAAATCAACAACACTCCTCCTCAAAATCAACAACACTCCTCCTCAAAATCAACAACACTCCCCTCAAAATCAACAACACTCCTCCTCAAAATCAACAACACTCCTCCTCAAAATCAACAACACTCCTCCTCAAAATCAACAACACTCCTCCTCAAAATCAACAACACTCCTCCTCAAAATCAACAACACTCCTCCTCAAAATCAACAACACTCCTCCTCAAAATCAACAACACTCTCCTCAAAATCAACAACACTCCTCCTCAAAATCAACAACACTCCTCCTCAAAATCAACAACACTCCTCCTCAAAATCAACAACACTCCTCCTCAAAATCAACAACACTCCTCCTCAAAATCAACAACACTCCTCCTCAAAATCAACAACACTCCTCCTCAAAATCAACAACACTCCTCCTCAAAATCAACAACACTCCCTCAAAATCAACAACACTCCTCCTCAAAATCAACAACACTCCTCCTCAAAATCAACAACACTCCTCCTCAAAATCAACAACACTCCTCAAAATCAACAACACTCCTCCTCAAAATCAACAACACTCCTCCTCAAAATCAACAACACTCCCCTCAAAATCAACAACACTCCTCCTCAAAATCAACAACACTCCTCCTCAAAATCAACAACACTCCTCCTCAAAATCAACAACACTCCTCCTCAAAATCAACAACACTCCTCCTCAAAATCAACAACACTCCTCCTCAAAATCAACAACACTCCTCCTCAAAATCAACAACACTCCTCCTCAAAATCAACAACACTCCTCCTCAAAATCAACAACACTCCCTCAAAATCAACAACACTCCTCCTCAAAATCAACAACACTCCTCCTCAAAATCAACAACACTCCTCCTCAAAATCAACAACACTCCTCCTCAAAATCAACAACACTCCTCCTCAAAATCAACAACACTCCTCCTCAAAATCAACAACACTCCTCCTCAAAATCAACAACACTCCTCAAAATCAACAACACTCCTCCTCAAAATCAACAACACTCCTCCTCAAAATCAACAACACTCCTCCTCAAAATCAACAACACTCCTCCTCAAAATCAACAACACTCCTCCTCAAAATCAACAACACTCCTCCTCAAAATCAACAACACTCCTCCTCAAAATCAACAACACTCCTCCTCAAAATCAACAACACTCCTCCTCAAAATCAACAACACTCCTCCTCAAAATCAACAACACTCCTCCTCAAAATCAACAACACTCCTCCTCAAAATCAACAACACTCCTCCTCAAAATCAACAACACTCCTCCTCAAAATCAACAACACTCCTCCTCAAAATCAACAACACTCCTCCTCAAAATCAACAACACTCCTCCTCAAAATCAACAACACTCCTCCTCAAAATCAACAACACTCCTCCTCAAAATCAACAACACTCCTCCTCAAAATCAACAACACTCCTCCTCAAAATCAACAACACTCCTCCTCAAAATCAACAACACTCCTCCTCAAAATCAACAACACTCCTCCTCAAAATCAACAACACTCCTCCTCAAAATCAACAACACTCCTCCTCAAAATCAACAACACTCCTCCTCAAAATCAACAACACTCCTCCTCAAAATCAACAACACTCCTCCTCAAAATCAACAACACTCCTCCTCAAAATCAACAACACTCCTCCTCAAAATCAACAACACTCCTCCTCAAAATCAACAACACTCCTCCTCAAAATCAACAACACTCCTCAAAATCAACAACACTCCTCCTCAAAATCAACAACACTCCCCTCAAAATCAACAACACTCCTCCTCAAAATCAACAACACTCCTCCTCAAAATCAACAACACTCCTCCTCAAAATCAACAACACTCCTCCTCAAAATCAACAACACTCCTCAAAATCAACAACACTCCTCCTCAAAATCAACAACACTCCTCCTCAAAATCAACAACACTCCTCCTCAAAATCAACAACACTCCTCCTCAAAATCAACAACACTCCTCCTCAAAATCAACAACACTCCTCCTCAAAATCAACAACACTCCTCCTCAAAATCAACAACACTCCTCCTCAAAATCAACAACACTCCTCCTCAAAATCAACAACACTCCTCCTCAAAATCAACAACACTCCTCCTCAAAATCAACAACACTCCTCCTCAAAATCAACAACACTCCTCAAAATCAACAACACTCCTCCTCAAAATCAACAACACTCCTCCTCAAAATCAACAACACTCCTCAAAATCAACAACACTCCTCCTCAAAATCAACAACACTCCTCCTCAAAATCAACAACACTCCTCCTCAAAATCAACAACACTCCTCCTCAAAATCAACAACACTCCTCCTCAAAATCAACAACACTCCTCCTCAAAATCAACAACACTCCTCCTCAAAATCAACAACACTCCTCCTCAAAATCAACAACACTCCTCCTAAAATCAACAACACTCCCTCAAAATCAACAACACTCCTCCTCAAAATCAACAACACTCCTCCTCAAAATCAACAACACTCCCCTCAAAATCAACAACACTCCTCCTCAAAATCAACAACACTCCTCCTCAAAATCAACAACACTCCCCTCAAAATCAACAACACTCCTCCTCAAAATCAACAACACTCCTCCTCAAAATCAACAACACTCCTCCTCAAAATCAACAACACTCCTCCTCAAAATCAACAACACTCCCCTCAAAATCAACAACACTCCTCCTCAAAATCAACAACACTCCTCCTCAAAATCAACAACACTCCTCCTCAAAATCAACAACACTCCCCTCAAAATCAACAACACTCCTCAAAATCAACAACACTCCTCCTCAAAATCAACAACACTCCTCCTCAAAATCAACAACACTCCTCCTCAAAATCAACAACACTCCCCTCAAAATCAACAACACTCCTCCTCAAAATCAACAACACTCCCCTCAAAATCAACAACACTCCTCCTCAAAATCAACAACACTCCTCCTCAAAATCAACAACACTCCTCCTCAAAATCAACAACACTCCTCCTCAAAATCAACAACACTCCTCCTCAAAATCAACAACACTCCTCCTCAAAATCAACAACACTCCTCCTCAAAATCAACAACACTCCTCCTCAAAATCAACAACACTCCTCCTCAAAATCAACAACACTCCTCCTCAAAATCAACAACACTCCTCCTCAAAATCAACAACACTCCTCCTCAAAATCAACAACACTCCTCCTCAAAATCAACAACACTCCTCCTCAAAATCAACAACACTCCTCCTCAAAATCAACAACACTCCTCCTCAAAATCAACAACACTCCTCCTCAAAATCAACAACACTCCTCCTCAAAATCAACAACACTCCTCCTCAAAATCAACAACACTCCTCAAAATCAACAACACTCCTCCTCAAAATCAACAACACTCCTCCTCAAAATCAACAACACTCCTCCTCAAAATCAACAACACTCCTCCTCAAAATCAACAACACTCCTCCTCAAAATCAACAACACTCCTCCTCAAAATCAACAACACTCCTCCTCAAAATCAACAACACTCCTCCTCAAAATCAACAACACTCCTCCTCAAAATCAACAACACTCCTCCTCAAAATCAACAACACTCCTCCTCAAAATCAACAACACTCCTCCTCAAAATCAACAACACTCCTCCTCAAAATCAACAACACTCCTCCTCAAAATCAACAACACTCCTCCTCAAAATCAACAACACTCCTCCTCAAAATCAACAACACTCCTCCTCAAAATCAACAACACTCCTCCTCAAAATCAACAACACTCCTCCTCAAAATCAACAACACTCCTCCTCAAAATCAACAACACTCTCCTCAAAATCAACAACACTCCTCCTCAAAATCAACAACACTCCTCCTCAAAATCAACAACACTCCTCCTCAAAATCAACAACACTCCCTCAAAATCAACAACACTCCTCAAAATCAACAACACTCCTCCTCAAAATCAACAACACTCCTCCTCAAAATCAACAACACTCCTCCTCAAAATCAACAACACTCCTCCTCAAAATCAACAACACTCCTCCTCAAAATCAACAACACTCCTCCTCAAAATCAACAACACTCCTCCTCAAAATCAACAACACTCCTCCTCAAAATCAACAACACTCCTCCTCAAAATCAACAACACTCCTCCTCAAAATCAACAACACTCCTCCTCAAAATCAACAACACTCCTCCTCAAAATCAACAACACTCCTCCTCAAAATCAACAACACTCCTCCTCAAAATCAACAACACTCCTCCTCAAAATCAACAACACTCCTCCTCAAAATCAACAACACTCCTCCTCAAAATCAACAACACTCCTCCTCAAAATCAACAACACTCCTCCTCAAAATCAACAACACTCCTCCTCAAAATCAACAACACTCCCCTCAAAATCAACAACACTCCTCCTCAAAATCAACAACACTCCTCCTCAAAATCAACAACACTCCTCCTCAAAATCAACAACACTCCTCCTCAAAATCAACAACACTCCTCCTCAAAATCAACAACACTCCTCCTCAAAATCAACAACACTCCTCCTCAAAATCAACAACACTCCTCCTCAAAATCAACAACACTCCTCCTCAAAATCAACAACACTCCTCCTCAAAATCAACAACACTCCTCCTCAAAATCAACAACACTCCTCCTCAAAATCAACAACACTCCTCCTCAAAATCAACAACACTCCCTCAAAATCAACAACACTCCCCTCAAAATCAACAACACTCCTCCTCAAAATCAACAACACTCCTCCTCAAAATCAACAACACTCCTCCTCAAAATCAACAACACTCCCCTCAAAATCAACAACACTCCCCTCAAAATCAACAACACTCCTCCTCAAAATCAACAACACTCCTCCTCAAAATCAACAACACTCCCCTCAAAATCAACAACACTCCTCCTCAAAATCAACAACACTCCCCTCAAAATCAACAACACTCCTCCTCAAAATCAACAACACTCCTCCTCAAAATCAACAACACTCCTCCTCAAAATCAACAACACTCCTCCTCAAAATCAACAACACTCCTCCTCAAAATCAACAACACTCCTCCTCAAAATCAACAACACTCCTCCTCAAAATCAACAACACTCCTCCTCAAAATCAACAACACTCCTCCTCAAAATCAACAACACTCCTCCTCAAAATCAACAACACTCCTCCTAAAATCAACAACACTCCTCCTCAAAATCAACAACACTCCTCCTCAAAATCAACAACACTCCTCCTCAAAATCAACAACACTCCTCCTCAAAATCAACAACACTCCTCCTCAAAATCAACAACACTCCTCCTAAAATCAACAACACTCCTCCTCAAAATCAACAACACTCCCTCAAAATCAACAACACTCCTCCTCAAAATCAACAACACTCCTCCTCAAAATCAACAACACTCCTCCTCAAAATCAACAACACTCCTCCTCAAAATCAACAACACTCCTCCTCAAAATCAACAACACTCCTCCTCAAAATCAACAACACTCCTCCTCAAAATCAACAACACTCCTCCTCAAAATCAACAACACTCCTCCTCAAAATCAACAACACTCCTCCTCAAAATCAACAACACTCCTCCTCAAAATCAACAACACTCCTCCTCAAAATCAACAACACTCCTCCTCAAAATCAACAACACTCCTCCTCAAAATCAACAACACTCCTCCTCAAAATCAACAACACTCCCTCAAAATCAACAACACTCCTCCTCAAAATCAACAACACTCCTCCTCAAAATCAACAACACTCCTCCTCAAAATCAACAACACTCCTCCTCAAAATCAACAACACTCCTCCTCAAAATCAACAACACTCCTCAAAATCAACAACACTCCTCCTCAAAATCAACAACACTCCTCCTCAAAATCAACAACACTCCTCCTCAAAATCAACAACACTCCTCCTCAAAATCAACAACACTCTCCTCAAAATCAACAACACTCCTCCTCAAAATCAACAACACTCCTCCTCAAAATCAACAACACTCCTCCTCAAAATCAACAACACTCCTCCTCAAAATCAACAACACTCCTCCTCAAAATCAACAACACTCCTCCTCAAAATCAACAACACTCCTCCTCAAAATCAACAACACTCCTCCTCAAAATCAACAACACTCCTCCTCAAAATCAACAACACTCCTCCTCAAAATCAACAACACTCCTCCTCAAAATCAACAACACTCCTCCTCAAAATCAACAACACTCCTCCTCAAAATCAACAACACTCCTCCTCAAAATCAACAACACTCCCCTCAAAATCAACAACACTCCTCCTCAAAATCAACAACACTCTCCTCAAAATCAACAACACTCCTCAAAATCAACAACACTCCTCCTCAAAATCAACAACACTCCTCCTCAAAATCAACAACACTCCTCCTCAAAATCAACAACACTCCTCCTCAAAATCAACAACACTCCTCCTCAAAATCAACAACACTCCTCCTCAAAATCAACAACACTCCTCCTCAAAATCAACAACACTCCTCCTCAAAATCAACAACACTCCTCCTCAAAATCAACAACACTCCTCCTCAAAATCAACAACACTCCTCCTCAAAATCAACAACACTCCTCCTCAAAATCAACAACACTCCTCCTGAAAATCAACAACACTCCTCCTCAAAATCAACAACACTCCCCTCAAAATCAACAACACTCCTCCTCAAAATCAACAACACTCCTCCTCAAAATCAACAACACTCCTCCTCAAAATCAACAACACTCCTCCTCAAAATCAACAACACTCCTCCTCAAAATCAACAACACTCCTCCTCAAAATCAACAACACTCCTCCTCAAAATCAACAACACTCCTCCTCAAAATCAACAACACTCCTCCTCAAAATCAACAACACTCCTCCTCAAAATCAACAACACTCCTCCTCAAAATCAACAACACTCCTCCTCAAAATCAACAACACTCCTCCTCAAAATCAACAACACTCCTCCTCAAAATCAACAACACTCCTCCTCAAAATCAACAACACTCCCTCAAAATCAACAACACTCCTCCTCAAAATCAACAACACTCCTCCTCAAAATCAACAACACTCCTCCTCAAAATCAACAACACTCCTCCTCAAAATCAACAACACTCCTCCTCAAAATCAACAACACTCCTCCTCAAAATCAACAACACTCCTCCTCAAAATCAACAACACTCCTCCTCAAAATCAACAACACTCCTCCTCAAAATCAACAACACTCCTCCTCAAAATCAACAACACTCCTCCTCAAAATCAACAACACTCCTCCTCAAAATCAACAACACTCCCCTCAAAATCAACAACACTCCTCCTCAAAATCAACAACACTCCTCCTCAAAATCAACAACACTCCTCCTCAAAATCAACAACACTCCTCCTCAAAATCAACAACACTCCTCCTCAAAATCAACAACACTCCTCCTCAAAATCAACAACACTCCTCCTCAAAATCAACAACACTCCTCCTCAAAATCAACAACACTCCTCCTCAAAATCAACAACACTCCTCCTCAAAATCAACAACACTCCTCCTCAAATCAACAACACTCCTCCTCAAAATCAACAACACTCCCCTCAAAATCAACAACACTCCTCCTCAAAATCAACAACACTCCTCCTCAAAATCAACAACACTCCTCCTCAAAATCAACAACACTCCTCCTCAAAATCAACAACACTCCTCCTCAAAATCAACAACACTCCTCCTCAAAATCAACAACACTCCTCCTCAAAATCAACAACACTCCTCCTCAAAATCAACAACACTCCTCCTCAAAATCAACAACACTCCTCCTCAAAATCAACAACACTCCTCCTAAAATCAACAACACTCCTCCTCAAAATCAACAACACTCCTCCTCAAAATCAACAACACTCCTCCTCAAAATCAACAACACTCCTCCTCAAAATCAACAACACTCCTCCTAAAATCAACAACACTCCTCCTCAAAATCAACAACACTCCTCCTCAAAATCAACAACACTCCTCCTCAAAATCAACAACACTCCTCCTCAAAATCAACAACACTCCTCCTCAAAATCAACAACACTCCTCCTCAAAATCAACAACACTCCTCCTCAAAATCAACAACACTCCTCCTCAAAATCAACAACACTCCTCCTCAAAATCAACAACACTCCTCCTCAAAATCAACAACACTCCTCCTCAAAATCAACAACACTCCTCCTCAAAATCAACAACACTCCTCCTCAAAATCAACAACACTCCTCCTCAAAATCAACAACACTCCTCCTCAAAATCAACAACACTCCTCCTCAAAATCAACAACACTCCTCCTCAAAATCAACAACACTCCTCCTCAAAATCAACAACACTCCTCCTCAAAATCAACAACACTCCTCCTCAAAATCAACAACACTCCTCCTCAAAATCAACAACACTCCTCCTCAAAATCAACAACACTCCTCCTCAAAATCAACAACACTCCTCCTCAAAATCAACAACACTCCTCCTCAAAATCAACAACACTCCTCCTCAAAATCAACAACACTCCTCCTCAAAATCAACAACACTCCTCCTCAAAATCAACAACACTCCTCCTCAAAATCAACAACACTCCTCCTCAAAATCAACAACACTCCTCCTCAAAATCAACAACACTCCTCCTCAAAATCAACAACACTCCTCCTCAAAATCAACAACACTCCTCCTCAAAATCAACAACACTCCTCTCAAAATCAACAACACTCCTCCTCAAAATCAACAACACTCCTCCTCAAAATCAACAACACTCCTCCTCAAAATCAACAACACTCCTCCTCAAAATCAACAACACTCCTCCTCAAAATCAACAACACTCCTCCTCAAAATCAACAACACTCCTCCTCAAAATCAACAACACTCCCTCAAAATCAACAACACTCCTCCTCAAAATCAACAACACTCCTCCTCAAAATCAACAACACTCCTCCTCAAAATCAACAACACTCCTCCTCAAAATCAACAACACTCCTCCTCAAAATCAACAACACTCCCCTCAAAATCAACAACACTCCTCCTAAAATCAACAACACTCCTCCTCAAAATCAACAACACTCCTCCTCAAAATCAACAACACTCCCCTCAAATCAACAACACTCCTCCTCAAAATCAACAACACTCCTCCTCAAAATCAACAACACTCCTCCTCAAAATCAACAACACTCCTCCTCAAAATCAACAACACTCCTCCTCAAAATCAACAACACTCCTCCTCAAAATCAACAACACTCCTCCTCAAAATCAACAACACTCCTCCTCAAAATCAACAACACTCCTCCTCAAAATCAACAACACTCCTCCTCAAAATCAACAACACTCCCCTCAAAATCAACAACACTCCTCCTCAAAATCAACAACACTCCTCCTCAAAATCAACAACACTCCTCCTCAAAATCAACAACACTCCTCCTCAAAATCAACAACACTCCTCCTCAAAATCAACAACACTCCTCCTCAAAATCAACAACACTCCTCCTCAAAATCAACAACACTCCCTCAAAATCAACAACACTCCTCCTCAAAATCAACAACACTCCTCCTCAAAATCAACAACACTCCTCCTCAAAATCAACAACACTCCTCCTCAAAATCAACAACACTCCTCCTCAAAATCAACAACACTCCTCCTCAAAATCAACAACACTCCTCCTCAAAATCAACAACACTCCTCCTCAAAATCAACAACACTCCTCCTCAAAATCAACAACACTCCTCCTCAAAATCAACAACACTCCTCCTCAAAATCAACAACACTCCTCCTCAAAATCAACAACACTCCCCTCAAAATCAACAACACTCCTCCTCAAAATCAACAACACTCCTCCTCAAAATCAACAACACTCCTCCTCAAAATCAACAACACTCCTCCTCAAAATCAACAACACTCCCCTCAAAATCAACAACACTCCTCCTCAAAATCAACAACACTCCTCCTCAAAATCAACAACACTCCTCCTCAAAATCAACAACACTCCTCCTCAAAATCAACAACACTCCTCCTCAAAATCAACAACACTCCTCCTGAAAATCAACAACACTCCTCCTCAAAATCAACAACACTCCTCCTCAAAATCAACAACACTCCTCCTCAAAATCAACAACACTCCTCCTCAAAATCAACAACACTCCTCCTCAAAATCAACAACACTCCTCCTCAAAATCAACAACACTCCTCCTCAAAATCAACAACACTCCTCCTCAAAATCAACAACACTCCCCTCAAAATCAACAACACTCCTCAAAATCAACAACACTCCTCCTCAAAATCAACAACACTCCTCCTCAAAATCAACAACACTCCTCCTCAAAATCAACAACACTCCTCCTCAAAATCAACAACACTCCTCCTCAAAATCAACAACACTCCTCCTCAAAATCAACAACACTCCTCCTCAAAATCAACAACACTCCTCCTCAAAATCAACAACACTCCTCCTCAAAATCAACAACACTCCTCCTCAAAATCAACAACACTCCTCCTCAAAATCAACAACACTCCTCCTCAAAATCAACAACACTCCTCCTCAAAATCAACAACACTCCTCCTCAAAATCAACAACACTCCTCCTCAAAATCAACAACACTCCTCCTCAAAATCAACAACACTCCTCCTCAAAATCAACAACACTCCTCCTCAAAATCAACAACACTCCTCCTCAAAATCAACAACACTCCTCCTCAAAATCAACAACACTCCTCCTCAAAATCAACAACACTCCTCCTCAAAATCAACAACACTCCTCCTCAAAATCAACAACACTCCTCCTCAAAATCAACAACACTCCTCCTCAAAATCAACAACACTCCTCCTCAAAATCAACAACACTCCTCCTCAAAATCAACAACACTCCTCCTCAAAATCAACAACACTCCTCCTCAAAATCAACAACACTCCTCCTCAAAATCAACAACACTCCTCCTCAAAATCAACAACACTCCTCCTCAAAATCAACAACACTCCTCCTCAAAATCAACAACACTCCTCCTCAAAATCAACAACACTCCTCCTCAAAATCAACAACACTCCTCCTCAAAATCAACAACACTCCTCCTCAAAATCAACAACACTCCTCCTCAAAATCAACAACACTCCTCCTCAAAATCAACAACACTCCTCCTCAAAATCAACAACACTCCTCCTCAAAATCAACAACACTCCTCCTCAAAATCAACAACACTCCTCCTCAAAATCAACAACACTCCTCCTCAAAATCAACAACACTCCTCCTCAAAATCAACAACACTCCTCCTCAAAATCAACAACACTCCTCCTCAAAATCAACAACACTCCTCCTCAAAATCAACAACACTCCTCCTCAAAATCAACAACACTCCTCCTGAAAATCAACAACACTCCTCCTCAAAATCAACAACACTCCTCCTCAAAATCAACAACACTCCTCCTCAAAATCAACAACACTCCTCCTCAAAATCAACAACACTCCTCCTCAAAATCAACAACACTCCTCCTCAAAATCAACAACACTCCTCCTCAAAATCAACAACACTCCTCCTCAAAATCAACAACACTCCTCCTCAAAATCAACAACACTCCTCCTCAAAATCAACAACACTCCTCCTCAAAATCAACAACACTCCTCCTCAAAATCAACAACACTCCTCCTCAAAATCAACAACACTCCTCCTCAAAATCAACAACACTCCTCCTCAAAATCAACAACACTCCTCCTCAAAATCAACAACACTCCTCCTCAAAATCAACAACACTCCTCCTCAAAATCAACAACACTCCTCCTCAAAATCAACAACACTCCTCCTCAAAATCAACAACACTCCTCCTCAAAATCAACAACACTCCTCCTCAAAATCAACAACACTCCTCCTCAAAATCAACAACACTCCTCCTCAAAATCAACAACACTCCTCCTCAAAATCAACAACACTCCTCCTCAAAATCAACAACACTCCTCCTCAAAATCAACAACACTCCTCCTCAAAATCAACAACACTCCTCCTCAAAATCAACAACACTCCTCCTCAAAATCAACAACACTCCTCCTCAAAATCAACAACACTCCTCCTCAAAATCAACAACACTCCTCCTCAAAATCAACAACACTCCTCCTCAAAATCAACAACACTCCTCCTCAAAATCAACAACACTCCTCCTCAAAATCAACAACACTCCTCCTCAAAATCAACAACACTCCTCCTCAAAATCAACAACACTCCTCCTCAAAATCAACAACACTCCTCCTCAAAATCAACAACACTCCTCCTCAAAATCAACAACACTCCTCCTCAAAATCAACAACACTCCCCTCAAAATCAACAACACTCCCCTCAAAATCAACAACACTCCTCCTCAAAATCAACAACACTCCTCCTCAAAATCAACAACACTCCTCCTAAAATCAACAACACTCCTCCTCAAAATCAACAACACTCCTCCTCAAAATCAACAACACTCCTCCTCAAAATCAACAACACTCCTCAAAATCAACAACACTCCTCCTCAAAATCAACAACACTCCTCCTCAAAATCAACAACACTCCTCCTCAAAATCAACAACACTCCTCCTCAAAATCAACAACACTCCCCTCAAAATCAACAACACTCCTCCTCAAAATCAACAACACTCCCCTCAAAATCAACAACACTCCTCCTCAAAATCAACAACACTCCTCCTCAAAATCAACAACACTCCCCTCAAAATCAACAACACTCCTCCTCAAAATCAACAACACTCCTCCTCAAAATCAACAACACTCCTCCTCAAAATCAACAACACTCCTCCTCAAAATCAACAACACTCCTCCTCAAAATCAACAACACTCCTCCTAAAATCAACAACACTCCTCCTCAAAATCAACAACACTCCTCCTCAAAATCAACAACACTCCCTCAAAATCAACAACACTCCTCCTCAAAATCAACAACACTCCCTCAAAATCAACAACACTCCTCCTCAAAATCAACAACACTCCTCCTCAAAATCAACAACACTCCTCCTCAAAATCAACAACACTCCTCCTCAAAATCAACAACACTCCTCCTCAAAATCAACAACACTCCCCTCAAAATCAACAACACTCCTCCTCAAAATCAACAACACTCCTCCTCAAAATCAACAACACTCCTCCTAAAATCAACAACACTCCCCTCAAAATCAACAACACTCCTCCTCAAAATCAACAACACTCCCCTCAAAATCAACAACACTCCTCCTCAAAATCAACAACACTCCTCCTCAAAATCAACAACACTCCTCCTCAAAATCAACAACACTCCTCCTCAAAATCAACAACACTCCTCCTCAAAATCAACAACACTCCCCTCAAAATCAACAACACTCCTCCTCAAAATCAACAACACTCCTCCTCAAAATCAACAACACTCCTCCTCAAAATCAACAACACTCCTCCTCAAAATCAACAACACTCCCTCAAAATCAACAACACTCCTCCTCAAAATCAACAACACTCCTCCTCAAAATCAACAACACTCCCTCAAAATCAACAACACTCCTCCTCAAAATCAACAACACTCCTCCTCAAAATCAACAACACTCCTCCTCAAAATCAACAACACTCCTCCTCAAAATCAACAACACTCCTCCTCAAAATCAACAACACTCCTCCTCAAAATCAACAACACTCCTCCTCAAAATCAACAACACTCCCCTCAAAATCAACAACACTCCTCCTCAAAATCAACAACACTCCTCCTCAAAATCAACAACACTCCCTCCTCAAAATCAACAACACTCCTCCTCAAAATCAACAACACTCCTCCTCAAAATCAACAACACTCCTCCTCAAAATCAACAACACTCCTCCTCAAAATCAACAACACTCCTCCTCAAAATCAACAACACTCCTCCTCAAAATCAACAACACTCCTCCTCAAAATCAACAACACTCCCCTCAAAATCAACAACACTCCTCCTCAAAATCAACAACACTCCTCCTCAAAATCAACAACACTCCTCCTCAAAATCAACAACACTCCTCCTCAAAATCAACAACACTCCTCCTCAAAATCAACAACACTCCTCCTCAAAATCAACAACACTCCTCCTCAAAATCAACAACACTCCTCCTCAAAATCAACAACACTCCTCCTCAAAATCAACAACACTCCTCCTCAAAATCAACAACACTCCTCCTCAAAATCAACAACACTCCTCCTCAAAATCAACAACACTCCTCCTCAAAATCAACAACACTCCTCCTCAAAATCAACAACACTCCTCCTCAAAATCAACAACACTCCTCCTCAAAATCAACAACACTCCTCCTCAAAATCAACAACACTCCTCCTCAAAATCAACAACACTCCCCTCAAAATCAACAACACTCCTCCTCAAAATCAACAACACTCCTCCTCAAAATCAACAACACTCCTCCTCAAAATCAACAACACTCCTCCTCAAAATCAACAACACTCCTCCTCAAAATCAACAACACTCCTCCTCAAAATCAACAACACTCCTCCTCAAAATCAACAACACTCCTCCTCAAAATCAACAACACTCCTCCTCAAAATCAACAACACTCCTCCTCAAAATCAACAACACTCCTCCTCAAAATCAACAACACTCCTCCTCAAAATCAACAACACTCCTCCTCAAAATCAACAACACTCCTCAAAATCAACAACACTCCTCCTCAAAATCAACAACACTCCTCCTCAAAATCAACAACACTCCTCCTCAAAATCAACAACACTCCTCCTCAAAATCAACAACACTCCTCCTCAAAATCAACAACACTCCTCCTCAAAATCAACAACACTCCTCCTCAAAATCAACAACACTCCTCCTCAAAATCAACAACACTCCTCCTCAAAATCAACAACACTCCTCCTCAAAATCAACAACACTCCTCCTCAAAATCAACAACACTCCTCCTCAAAATCAACAACACTCCTCCTCAAAATCAACAACACTCCCCTCAAAATCAACAACACTCCTCCTCAAAATCAACAACACTCCTCCTCAAAATCAACAACACTCCTCCTCAAAATCAACAACACTCCTCCTCAAAATCAACAACACTCCTCCTCAAAATCAACAACACTCCTCCTCAAAATCAACAACACTCCTCCTCAAAATCAACAACACTCCTCCTCAAAATCAACAACACTCCTCCTCAAAATCAACAACACTCCTCCTCAAAATCAACAACACTCCTCCTCAAAATCAACAACACTCCTCCTCAAAATCAACAACACTCCTCCTCAAAATCAACAACACTCCTCCTCAAAATCAACAACACTCCCCTCAAAATCAACAACACTCCCCTCAAAATCAACAACACTCCTCCTCAAAATCAACAACACTCCTCCTCAAAATCAACAACACTCCTCCTCAAAATCAACAACACTCCCCTCAAAATCAACAACACTCCTCCTCAAAATCAACAACACTCCTCCTCAAAATCAACAACACTCCTCCTCAAAATCAACAACACTCCTCCTCAAAATCAACAACACTCCCCTCAAAATCAACAACACTCCTCCTCAAAATCAACAACACTCCTCCTCAAAATCAACAACACTCCTCCTCAAAATCAACAACACTCCTCCTCAAAATCAACAACACTCCTCCTCAAAATCAACAACACTCCTCAAAATCAACAACACTCCTCCTCAAAATCAACAACACTCCTCCTCAAAATCAACAACACTCCTCCTCAAAATCAACAACACTCCTCCTCAAAATCAACAACACTCCTCCTCAAAATCAACAACACTCCTCCTCAAAATCAACAACACTCCTCCTCAAAATCAACAACACTCCTCCTCAAAATCAACAACACTCCTCCTCAAAATCAACAACACTCCTCCTCAAAATCAACAACACTCCTCCTCAAAATCAACAACACTCCTCCTCAAAATCAACAACACTCCTCCTCAAAATCAACAACACTCCTCCTCAAAATCAACAACACTCCTCCTCAAAATCAACAACACTCCTCCTCAAAATCAACAACACTCCTCCTCAAAATCAACAACACTCCTCCTCAAAATCAACAACACTCCTCCTCAAAATCAACAACACTCCTCCTCAAAATCAACAACACTCCTCAAAATCAACAACACTCCTCCTCAAAATCAACAACACTCCTCCTCAAAATCAACAACACTCCTCCTCAAAATCAACAACACTCCTCCTCAAAATCAACAACACTCCTCCTCAAAATCAACAACACTCCTCCTCAAAATCAACAACACTCCTCCTCAAAATCAACAACACTCCCTCAAAATCAACAACACTCCTCCTCAAAATCAACAACACTCCTCCTCAAAATCAACAACACTCCTCCTCAAAATCAACAACACTCCTCCTCAAAATCAACAACACTCCTCCTCAAAATCAACAACACTCCTCCTCAAAATCAACAACACTCCTCCTCAAAATCAACAACACTCCTCCTCAAAATCAACAACACTCCTCCTCAAAATCAACAACACTCCTCCTCAAAATCAACAACACTCCTCCTCAAAATCAACAACACTCCTCCTCAAAATCAACAACACTCCTCCTCAAAATCAACAACACTCCTCCTCAAAATCAACAACACTCCTCCTCAAAATCAACAACACTCCTCCTCAAAATCAACAACACTCCTCCTCAAAATCAACAACACTCCTCCTCAAAATCAACAACACTCCTCCTCAAAATCAACAACACTCCTCCTCAAAATCAACAACACTCCTCCTCAAAATCAACAACACTCCTCCTCAAAATCAACAACACTCCTCCTCAAAATCAACAACACTCCTCCTCAAAATCAACAACACTCCCTCAAAATCAACAACACTCCTCCTCAAAATCAACAACACTCCTCCTCAAAATCAACAACACTCCTCCTCAAAATCAACAACACTCCTCCTCAAAATCAACAACACTCCTCAAAATCAACAACACTCCTCCTCAAAATCAACAACACTCCTCCTCAAAATCAACAACACTCCTCCTCAAAATCAACAACACTCCTCCTCAAAATCAACAACACTCCTCCTAAAATCAACAACACTCCTCCTCAAAATCAACAACACTCCTCCTCAAAATCAACAACACTCCTCCTCAAAATCAACAACACTCCTCCTCAAAATCAACAACACTCCTCCTCAAAATCAACAACACTCCTCCTCAAAATCAACAACACTCCTCCTCAAAATCAACAACACTCCTCCTCAAAATCAACAACACTCCTCCTCAAAATCAACAACACTCCTCCTCAAAATCAACAACACTCCTCCTCAAAATCAACAACACTCCTCCTCAAAATCAACAACACTCCTCCTCAAAATCAACAACACTCCTCCTCAAAATCAACAACACTCCTCCTCAAAATCAACAACACTCCTCCTCAAAATCAACAACACTCCTCCTCAAAATCAACAACACTCCTCCTCAAAATCAACAACACTCCTCCTCAAAATCAACAACACTCCTCCTCAAAATCAACAACACTCCTCCTCAAAATCAACAACACTCCTCCTCAAAATCAACAACACTCCTCCTCAAAATCAACAACACTCCTCCTCAAAATCAACAACACTCCTCCTCAAAATCAACAACACTCCCCTCAAAATCAACAACACTCCTCCTCAAAATCAACAACACTCCTCAAAATCAACAACACTCCTCTCAAAATCAACAACACTCCTCCTCAAAATCAACAACACTCCTCCTCAAAATCAACAACACTCCTCCTCAAAATCAACAACACTCCTCCTCAAAATCAACAACACTCCCCTCAAAATCAACAACACTCCTCCTCAAAATCAACAACACTCCTCCTCAAAATCAACAACACTCCTCCTCAAAATCAACAACACTCCTCCTCAAAATCAACAACACTCCTCCTCAAAATCAACAACACTCCTCCTCAAAATCAACAACACTCCCTCAAAATCAACAACACTCCTCCTCAAAATCAACAACACTCCTCCTCAAAATCAACAACACTCCTCCTCAAAATCAACAACACTCCTCCTCAAAATCAACAACACTCCTCCTCAAAATCAACAACACTCCTCCTCAAAATCAACAACACTCCTCCTCAAAATCAACAACACTCCTCTCAAAATCAACAACACTCCCTCAAAATCAACAACACTCTCCTCAAAATCAACAACACTCCTCCTCAAAATCAACAACACTCCTCCTCAAAATCAACAACACTCCTCCTCAAAATCAACAACACTCCTCCTCAAAATCAACAACACTCCTCCTCAAAATCAACAACACTCCCTCAAAATCAACAACACTCCTCCTCAAAATCAACAACACTCCTCCTCAAAATCAACAACACTCCTCCTCAAAATCAACAACACTCCTCCTCAAAATCAACAACACTCCTCCTCAAAATCAACAACACTCCTCCTCAAAATCAACAACACTCCTCCTCAAAATCAACAACACTCCTCCTCAAAATCAACAACACTCCTCTCAAAATCAACAACACTCCTCCTCAAAATCAACAACACTCCTCCTCAAAATCAACAACACTCCTCCTCAAAATCAACAACACTCCTCCTCAAAATCAACAACACTCCTCCTCAAAATCAACAACACTCCTCCTCAAAATCAACAACACTCCTCCTCAAAATCAACAACACTCCTCCTCAAAATCAACAACACTCCTCCTCAAAATCAACAACACTCCTCCTCAAAATCAACAACACTCCTCCTCAAAATCAACAACACTCCTCCTCAAAATCAACAACACTCCTCCTCAAAATCAACAACACTCCTCCTCAAAATCAACAACACTCCTCCTCAAAATCAACAACACTCCTCCTCAAAATCAACAACACTCCTCCTCAAAATCAACAACACTCCTCAAAATCAACAACACTCCTCCTCAAAATCAACAACACTCCTCAAAATCAACAACACTCCTCCTCAAAATCAACAACACTCCTCCTCAAAATCAACAACACTCCTCCTCAAAATCAACAACACTCCTCCTCAAAATCAACAACACTCCTCCTCAAAATCAACAACACTCCTCCTCAAAATCAACAACACTCCTCCTCAAAATCAACAACACTCCTCCTCAAAATCAACAACACTCCTCCTCAAAATCAACAACACTCCTCAAAATCAACAACACTCCTCCTCAAAATCAACAACACTCCTCCTCAAAATCAACAACACTCCTCCTCAAAATCAACAACACTCCTCCTCAAAATCAACAACACTCCTCCTCAAAATCAACAACACTCCTCCTCAAAATCAACAACACTCCTCCTCAAAATCAACAACACTCCTCCTCAAAATCAACAACACTCCTCCTCAAATCAACAACACTCCTCCTCAAAATCAACAACACTCCTCCTCAAAATCAACAACACTCCTCCTCAAAATCAACAACACTCTCCTCAAAATCAACAACACTCCTCCTCAAAATCAACAACACTCCTCCTCAAAATCAACAACACTCCTCCTCAAAATCAACAACACTCCTCCTCAAAATCAACAACACTCCTCCTCAAAATCAACAACACTCCTCCTCAAAATCAACAACACTCCTCCTCAAAATCAACAACACTCCTCCTCAAAATCAACAACACTCCTCCTCAAAATCAACAACACTCCTCCTCAAAATCAACAACACTCCTCCTCAAAATCAACAACACTCCTCCTCAAAATCAACAACACTCCTCCTCAAAATCAACAACACTCCTCCTCAAAATCAACAACACTCCTCCTCAAAATCAACAACACTCCTCCTCAAAATCAACAACACTCCTCCTCAAAATCAACAACACTCCTCCTCAAAATCAACAACACTCCTCCTCAAAATCAACAACACTCCCTCAAAATCAACAACACTCCTCCTCAAAATCAACAACACTCCTCCTCAAAATCAACAACACTCCTCCTCAAAATCAACAACACTCCTCCTCAAAATCAACAACACTCCTCCTCAAAATCAACAACACTCCTCCTCAAAATCAACAACACTCCTCCTCAAAATCAACAACACTCCTCCTCAAAATCAACAACACTCCTCCTCAAAATCAACAACACTCCTCCTCAAAATCAACAACACTCCCCTCAAAATCAACAACACTCCTCCTCAAAATCAACAACACTCCCCTCAAAATCAACAACACTCCTCCTCAAAATCAACAACACTCCTCAAAATCAACAACACTCCTCCTCAAAATCAACAACACTCCTCCTCAAAATCAACAACACTCCTCCTCAAAATCAACAACACTCCCCTCAAAATCAACAACACTCCTCCTCAAAATCAACAACACTCCTCCTCAAAATCAACAACACTCCTCCTCAAAATCAACAACACTCCTCCTCAAAATCAACAACACTCCTCCTCAAAATCAACAACACTCCTCCTCAAAATCAACAACACTCCTCCTCAAAATCAACAACACTCCTCCTCAAAATCAACAACACTCCTCCTCAAAATCAACAACACTCCTCCTCAAAATCAACAACACTCCTCCTCAAAATCAACAACACTCCTCCTCAAAATCAACAACACTCCTCCTCAAAATCAACAACACTCCTCCTCAAAATCAACAACACTCCTCCTCAAAATCAACAACACTCCTCCTCAAAATCAACAACACTCCCCTCAAAATCAACAACACTCCTCCTCAAAATCAACAACACTCCTCCTCAAAATCAACAACACTCCTCCTCAAAATCAACAACACTCCTCCTCAAAATCAACAACACTCCTCCTCAAAATCAACAACACTCCTCCTCAAAATCAACAACACTCCTCCTCAAAATCAACAACACTCCTCCTCAAAATCAACAACACTCCTCCTCAAAATCAACAACACTCCTCCTCAAAATCAACAACACTCCTCCTCAAAATCAACAACACTCCCCTCAAAATCAACAACACTCCTCCTCAAAATCAACAACACTCCTCCTCAAAATCAACAACACTCCTCCTCAAAATCAACAACACTCCTCCTCAAAATCAACAACACTCCTCCTCAAAATCAACAACACTCCTCCTCAAAATCAACAACACTCCTCAAAATCAACAACACTCCTCCTCAAAATCAACAACACTCCTCCTCAAAATCAACAACACTCCTCCTCAAAATCAACAACACTCCTCCTCAAAATCAACAACACTCCCCTCAAAATCAACAACACTCCTCCTCAAAATCAACAACACTCCTCCTCAAAATCAACAACACTCCTCCTCAAAATCAACAACACTCCTCCTCAAAATCAACAACACTCCTCCTCAAAATCAACAACACTCCTCCTCAAAATCAACAACACTCCTCCTCAAAATCAACAACACTCCTCCTCAAAATCAACAACACTCCTCCTCAAAATCAACAACACTCCTCCTCAAAATCAACAACACTCCTCCTCAAAATCAACAACACTCCCCTCAAAATCAACAACACTCCTCCTCAAAATCAACAACACTCCTCCTCAAAATCAACAACACTCCTCCTAAAATCAACAACACTCCTCCTCAAAATCAACAACACTCCTCCTCAAAATCAACAACACTCCTCCTCAAAATCAACAACACTCCTCCTCAAAATCAACAACACTCCTCCTCAAAATCAACAACACTCCTCCTCAAAATCAACAACACTCCTCCTCAAAATCAACAACACTCCTCCTCAAAATCAACAACACTCCTCCTCAAAATCAACAACACTCCTCCTCAAAATCAACAACACTCCTCCTCAAAATCAACAACACTCCTCCTCAAAATCAACAACACTCCCCTCAAAATCAACAACACTCCTCCTCAAAATCAACAACACTCCTCCTCAAAATCAACAACACTCCTCCTCAAAATCAACAACACTCCTCCTCAAAATCAACAACACTCCCCTCAAAATCAACAACACTCCTCCTCAAAATCAACAACACTCCCTCAAAATCAACAACACTCCTCCTCAAAATCAACAACACTCCTCCTCAAAATCAACAACACTCCTCCTCAAAATCAACAACACTCCTCCTCAAAATCAACAACACTCCTCCTCAAAATCAACAACACTCCTCCTCAAAATCAACAACACTCCTCCTCAAAATCAACAACACTCCTCCTCAAAATCAACAACACTCCTCCTAAAATCAACAACACTCCTCCTCAAAATCAACAACACTCCTCCTCAAAATCAACAACACTCCTCCTCAAAATCAACAACACTCCTCCTCAAAATCAACAACACTCCTCCTCAAAATCAACAACACTCCTCCTCAAAATCAACAACACTCCTCCTCAAAATCAACAACACTCCTCCTCAAAATCAACAACACTCCTCCTCAAAATCAACAACACTCCTCCTCAAAATCAACAACACTCCTCCTCAAAATCAACAACACTCCTCCTCAAAATCAACAACACTCCTCCTCAAAATCAACAACACTCCTCCTCAAAATCAACAACACTCCTCCTCAAAATCAACAACACTCCTCCTCAAAATCAACAACACTCCTCCTGAAAATCAACAACACTCCTCCTCAAAATCAACAACACTCCCCTCAAAATCAACAACACTCCTCCTCAAAATCAACAACACTCCTCCTCAAAATCAACAACACTCCTCCTCAAAATCAACAACACTCCTCCTCAAAATCAACAACACTCCTCCTCAAAATCAACAACACTCCTCCTCAAAATCAACAACACTCCTCCTCAAAATCAACAACACTCCTCCTCAAAATCAACAACACTCCTCCTCAAAATCAACAACACTCCTCCTCAAAATCAACAACACTCCTCCTCAAAATCAACAACACTCCTCCTCAAAATCAACAACACTCCTCCTCAAAATCAACAACACTCCTCCTCAAAATCAACAACACTCCTCCTCAAAATCAACAACACTCCTCCTCAAAATCAACAACACTCCTCCTCAAAATCAACAACACTCCTCCTCAAAATCAACAACACTCCTCCTCAAAATCAACAACACTCCTCCTCAAAATCAACAACACTCCTCCTCAAAATCAACAACACTCCTCAAAATCAACAACACTCCTCCTCAAAATCAACAACACTCCTCCTCAAAATCAACAACACTCCTCCTCAAAATCAACAACACTCCTCCTCAAAATCAACAACACTCCTCCTCAAAATCAACAACACTCCTCCTCAAAATCAACAACACTCCTCCTCAAAATCAACAACACTCCTCCTCAAAATCAACAACACTCCTCCTCAAAATCAACAACACTCCTCCTCAAAATCAACAACACTCCTCAAAATCAACAACACTCCTCCTCAAAATCAACAACACTCCTCCTCAAAATCAACAACACTCCTCCTCAAAATCAACAACACTCCTCAAAATCAACAACACTCCTCAAAATCAACAACACTCCTCCTCAAAATCAACAACACTCCCCTCAAAATCAACAACACTCCTCCTCAAAATCAACAACACTCCTCCTCAAAATCAACAACACTCCCCTCAAAATCAACAACACTCCTCCTCAAAATCAACAACACTCCTCCTCAAAATCAACAACACTCCTCCTCAAAATCAACAACACTCCTCTAAAATCAACAACACTCCTCCTCAAAATCAACAACACTCCTCCTCAAAATCAACAACACTCCTCCTCAAAATCAACAACACTCCTCCTCAAAATCAACAACACTCCTCCTCAAAATCAACAACACTCCTCCTCAAAATCAACAACACTCCTCCTCAAAATCAACAACACTCCTCCTCAAAATCAACAACACTCCTCCTCAAAATCAACAACACTCCTCCTCAAAATCAACAACACTCCTCCTCAAAATCAACAACACTCTCCTCAAAATCAACAACACTCCTCCTCAAAATCAACAACACTCCTCCTCAAAATCAACAACACTCCTCCTCAAAATCAACAACACTCCTCCTCAAAATCAACAACACTCCTCCTCAAAATCAACAACACTCCTCCTCAAAATCAACAACACTCCTCCTCAAAATCAACAACACTCCTCCTCAAAATCAACAACACTCCCCTCAAAATCAACAACACTCCTCCTCAAAATCAACAACACTCCTCCTCAAAATCAACAACACTCCTCCTCAAAATCAACAACACTCCTCCTCAAAATCAACAACACTCCTCCTCAAAATCAACAACACTCCTCCTCAAAATCAACAACACTCCTCCTCAAAATCAACAACACTCCTCAAAATCAACAACACTCCTCCTCAAAATCAACAACACTCCTCCTCAAAATCAACAACACTCCCCTCAAAATCAACAACACTCCTCCTCAAAATCAACAACACTCCTCCTCAAAATCAACAACACTCCTCCTCAAAATCAACAACACTCCTCCTCAAAATCAACAACACTCCTCCTCAAAATCAACAACACTCCTCCTCAAAATCAACAACACTCCTCCTCAAAATCAACAACACTCCTCCTCAAAATCAACAACACTCCTCCTCAAAATCAACAACACTCCTCCTCAAAATCAACAACACTCCTCCTCAAAATCAACAACACTCCTCCTCAAAATCAACAACACTCCTCCTCAAAATCAACAACACTCCTCCTCAAAATCAACAACACTCCTCCTCAAAATCAACAACACTCCCCTCAAAATCAACAACACTCCTCCTCAAAATCAACAACACTCCTCCTCAAAATCAACAACACTCCTCCTCAAAATCAACAACACTCCTCCTCAAAATCAACAACACTCCTCCTCAAAATCAACAACACTCCTCCTCAAAATCAACAACACTCCTCCTCAAAATCAACAACACTCCTCCTCAAAATCAACAACACTCTCCTCAAAATCAACAACACTCCTCCTCAAAATCAACAACACTCCCCTCAAAATCAACAACACTCCTCCTCAAAATCAACAACACTCCTCCTCAAAATCAACAACACTCCTCCTCAAAATCAACAACACTCCTCCTCAAAATCAACAACACTCCTCCTCAAAATCAACAACACTCCTCCTCAAAATCAACAACACTCCCCTCAAAATCAACAACACTCCTCCTCAAAATCAACAACACTCCCCTCAAAATCAACAACACTCCTCCTCAAAATCAACAACACTCCTCCTCAAAATCAACAACACTCCTCCTCAAAATCAACAACACTCCTCCTCAAAATCAACAACACTCCTCCTCAAAATCAACAACACTCCTCCTCAAAATCAACAACACTCCTCCTCAAAATCAACAACACTCCTCCTCAAAATCAACAACACTCCTCCTCAAAATCAACAACACTCCTCCTCAAAATCAACAACACTCCTCCTCAAAATCAACAACACTCCTCCTCAAAATCAACAACACTCCTCCTCAAAATCAACAACACTCCTCCTCAAAATCAACAACACTCCTCCTCAAAATCAACAACACTCCTCCTCAAAATCAACAACACTCCTCCTCAAAATCAACAACACTCCTCCTCAAAATCAACAACACTCCTCCTCAAAATCAACAACACTCCTCCTCAAAATCAACAACACTCCTCCTCAAAATCAACAACACTCCTCCTCAAAATCAACAACACTCCTCCTCAAAATCAACAACACTCCTCCTCAAAATCAACAACACTCCCCTCAAAATCAACAACACTCCTCCTCAAAATCAACAACACTCCTCCTCAAAATCAACAACACTCCTCCTCAAAATCAACAACACTCCTCCTCAAAATCAACAACACTCCTCCTCAAAATCAACAACACTCCTCCTCAAAATCAACAACACTCCTCCTCAAAATCAACAACACTCCTCCTCAAAATCAACAACACTCCCCTCAAAATCAACAACACTCCTCCTCAAAATCAACAACACTCCTCCTCAAAATCAACAACACTCCTCCTCAAAATCAACAACACTCCTCCTCAAAATCAACAACACTCCTCCTCAAAATCAACAACACTCCCCTCAAAATCAACAACACTCCTCCTCAAAATCAACAACACTCCTCCTCAAAATCAACAACACTCCTCCTCAAAATCAACAACACTCCTCCTCAAAATCAACAACACTCCTCCTCAAAATCAACAACACTCCTCCTCAAAATCAACAACACTCCCCTCAAAATCAACAACACTCCTCCTCAAAATCAACAACACTCCTCCTCAAAATCAACAACACTCCTCCTCAAAATCAACAACACTCCTCCTCAAAATCAACAACACTCCTCCTCAAAATCAACAACACTCCTCCTCAAAATCAACAACACTCCCCTCAAAATCAACAACACTCCTCCTCAAAATCAACAACACTCCTCCTCAAAATCAACAACACTCCTCCTCAAAATCAACAACACTCCTCCTCAAAATCAACAACACTCCTCCTCAAAATCAACAACACTCCTCCTCAAAATCAACAACACTCCTCCTCAAAATCAACAACACTCCCTCAAAATCAACAACACTCCTCCTCAAAATCAACAACACTCCTCCTCAAAATCAACAACACTCCTCCTCAAAATCAACAACACTCCTCCTCAAAATCAACAACACTCCTCCTCAAAATCAACAACACTCCTCCTCAAAATCAACAACACTCCTCCTCAAAATCAACAACACTCCTCCTCAAAATCAACAACACTCCTCCTCAAAATCAACAACACTCCTCCTCAAAATCAACAACACTCCTCCTCAAAATCAACAACACTCCTCAAAATCAACAACACTCCCCTCAAAATCAACAACACTCCTCCTCAAAATCAACAACACTCCTCAAAATCAACAACACTCCTCCTCAAAATCAACAACACTCCTCCTCAAAATCAACAACACTCCTCCTCAAAATCAACAACACTCCTCCTCAAAATCAACAACACTCCTCCTCAAAATCAACAACACTCCTCCTCAAAATCAACAACACTCCTCCTCAAAATCAACAACACTCCTCCTCAAAATCAACAACACTCCTCCTCAAAATCAACAACACTCCTCCTCAAAATCAACAACACTCCTCCTCAAAATCAACAACACTCCTCCTCAAAATCAACAACACTCCTCCTCAAAATCAACAACACTCCTCCTCAAAATCAACAACACTCCTCCTCAAAATCAACAACACTCCTCCTCAAAATCAACAACACTCCTCCTCAAAATCAACAACACTCCTCCTCAAAATCAACAACACTCCTCCTCAAAATCAACAACACTCCTCCTCAAAATCAACAACACTCCTCCTCAAAATCAACAACACTCCTCCTCAAAATCAACAACACTCCTCCTCAAAATCAACAACACTCCTCCTCAAAATCAACAACACTCCTCCTCAAAATCAACAACACTCCTCCTCAAAATCAACAACACTCCCCTCAAAATCAACAACACTCCTCCTCAAAATCAACAACACTCCTCCTCAAAATCAACAACACTCCTCCTCAAAATCAACAACACTCCTCCTCAAAATCAACAACACTCCTCCTCAAAATCAACAACACTCCTCCTCAAAATCAACAACACTCCTCCTCAAAATCAACAACACTCCCTCAAAATCAACAACACTCCTCCTCAAAATCAACAACACTCCTCCTCAAAATCAACAACACTCCTCCTCAAAATCAACAACACTCCTCCTCAAAATCAACAACACTCCTCCTCAAAATCAACAACACTCCTCCTCAAAATCAACAACACTCCTCCTCAAAATCAACAACACTCCTCCTCAAAATCAACAACACTCCTCCTCAAAATCAACAACACTCCTCCTCAAAATCAACAACACTCCTCCTCAAAATCAACAACACTCCTCCTCAAAATCAACAACACTCCTCCTCAAAATCAACAACACTCCTCCTCAAAATCAACAACACTCCTCCTCAAAATCAACAACACTCCTCCTCAAAATCAACAACACTCCTCCTCAAAATCAACAACACTCCTCCTCAAAATCAACAACACTCCTCCTCAAAATCAACAACACTCCTCCTCAAAATCAACAACACTCCTCCTCAAAATCAACAACACTCCTCCTCAAAATCAACAACACTCCTCCTCAAAATCAACAACACTCCTCCTCAAAATCAACAACACTCCTCCTCAAAATCAACAACACTCCTCCTCAAAATCAACAACACTCCTCCTCAAAATCAACAACACTCCTCCTCAAAATCAACAACACTCCTCCTCAAAATCAACAACACTCCTCCTCAAAATCAACAACACTCCTCCTCAAAATCAACAACACTCCTCCTCAAAATCAACAACACTCCTCCTCAAAATCAACAACACTCCTCCTCAAAATCAACAACACTCCTCCTCAAAATCAACAACACTCCTCCTCAAAATCAACAACACTCCTCCTCAAAATCAACAACACTCCTCCTCAAAATCAACAACACTCCTCCTCAAAATCAACAACACTCCTCCTCAAAATCAACAACACTCCTCCTCAAAATCAACAACACTCCTCCTCAAAATCAACAACACTCCTCCTCAAAATCAACAACACTCCTCCTCAAAATCAACAACACTCCCCTCAAAATCAACAACACTCCCCTCAAAATCAACAACACTCCTCCTCAAAATCAACAACACTCCTCCTCAAAATCAACAACACTCCTCCTCAAAATCAACAACACTCCTCCTCAAAATCAACAACACTCCTCCTCAAAATCAACAACACTCCTCCTCAAAATCAACAACACTCCTCCTCAAAATCAACAACACTCCTCCTCAAAATCAACAACACTCCTCCTCAAAATCAACAACACTCCTCCTCAAAATCAACAACACTCCTCCTCAAAATCAACAACACTCCTCCTCAAAATCAACAACACTCCTCCTCAAAATCAACAACACTCCTCCTCAAAATCAACAACACTCCTCCTCAAAATCAACAACACTCCTCCTCAAAATCAACAACACTCCTCCTCAAAATCAACAACACTCCTCCTCAAAATCAACAACACTCCTCCTCAAAATCAACAACACTCCTCCTCAAAATCAACAACACTCCTCCTCAAAATCAACAACACTCCTCCTCAAAATCAACAACACTCCTCCTCAAAATCAACAACACTCCTCCTCAAAATCAACAACACTCCTCCTCAAAATCAACAACACTCCCCTCAAAATCAACAACACTCCTCCTCAAAATCAACAACACTCCTCCTCAAAATCAACAACACTCCTCCTCAAAATCAACAACACTCCTCCTCAAAATCAACAACACTCCTCCTCAAAATCAACAACACTCCTCCTCAAAATCAACAACACTCCTCCTCAAAATCAACAACACTCCTCCTCAAAATCAACAACACTCCCTCAAAATCAACAACACTCCTCCTCAAAATCAACAACACTCCTCCTCAAAATCAACAACACTCCTCCTCAAAATCAACAACACTCCTCCTCAAAATCAACAACACTCCTCCTCAAAATCAACAACACTCCTCCTCAAAATCAACAACACTCCTCCTCAAAATCAACAACACTCCTCCTCAAAATCAACAACACTCCTCCTCAAAATCAACAACACTCCTCCTCAAAATCAACAACACTCCTCCTCAAAATCAACAACACTCCTCCTCAAAATCAACAACACTCCTCCTCAAAATCAACAACACTCCCTCAAAATCAACAACACTCCTCCTCAAAATCAACAACACTCCTCCTCAAAATCAACAACACTCCTCCTCAAAATCAACAACACTCCTCCTCAAAATCAACAACACTCCTCCTCAAAATCAACAACACTCCTCCTCAAAATCAACAACACTCCTCCTCAAAATCAACAACACTCCTCCTCAAAATCAACAACACTCCTCCTCAAAATCAACAACACTCCTCCTCAAAATCAACAACACTCCTCCTCAAAATCAACAACACTCCTCCTCAAAATCAACAACACTCCTCCTCAAAATCAACAACACTCCTCCTCAAAATCAACAACACTCCTCCTCAAAATCAACAACACTCCTCCTCAAAATCAACAACACTCCTCCTCAAAATCAACAACACTCCTCCTCAAAATCAACAACACTCCCCTCAAAATCAACAACACTCCTCCTCAAAATCAACAACACTCCTCCTCAAAATCAACAACACTCCTCCTCAAAATCAACAACACTCCTCCTCAAAATCAACAACACTCCTCCTCAAAATCAACAACACTCCCCTCAAAATCAACAACACTCCTCCTCAAAATCAACAACACTCCTCCTCAAAATCAACAACACTCCTCCTCAAAATCAACAACACTCCTCCTCAAAATCAACAACACTCCTCCTCAAAATCAACAACACTCCTCCTCAAAATCAACAACACTCCTCCTCAAAATCAACAACACTCCTCCTCAAAATCAACAACACTCCCTCAAAATCAACAACACTCCTCCTCAAAATCAACAACACTCCTCCTCAAAATCAACAACACTCCTCCTCAAAATCAACAACACTCCTCCTCAAAATCAACAACACTCCTCCTCAAAATCAACAACACTCCTCCTCAAAATCAACAACACTCCTCCTCAAAATCAACAACACTCCTCCTCAAAATCAACAACACTCCTCCTCAAAATCAACAACACTCCTCCTCAAAATCAACAACACTCCTCCTCAAAATCAACAACACTCCTCCTCAAAATCAACAACACTCCCCTCAAAATCAACAACACTCCTCCTCAAAATCAACAACACTCCTCCTCAAAATCAACAACACTCCTCAAAATCAACAACACTCTCCTCAAAATCAACAACACTCCCCTCAAAATCAACAACACTCTCCTCAAAATCAACAACACTCCTCCTCAAAATCAACAACACTCCTCCTCAAAATCAACAACACTCCTCCTCAAAATCAACAACACTCCTCCTCAAAATCAACAACACTCCTCCTCAAAATCAACAACACTCCTCCTCAAAATCAACAACACTCCTCCTCAAAATCAACAACACTCCTCCTCAAAATCAACAACACTCCTCCTCAAAATCAACAACACTCCTCCTCAAAATCAACAACACTCCTCCTCAAAATCAACAACACTCCTCCTCAAAATCAACAACACTCCTCCTCAAAATCAACAACACTCCTCCTCAAAATCAACAACACTCCTCCTCAAAATCAACAACACTCCTCCTCAAAATCAACAACACTCCTCAAAATCAACAACACTCCTCCTCAAAATCAACAACACTCCTCAAAATCAACAACACTCCCCTCAAAATCAACAACACTCCTCCTCAAAATCAACAACACTCCTCCTCAAAATCAACAACACTCCTCCTCAAAATCAACAACACTCCTCCTCAAAATCAACAACACTCCTCCTCAAAATCAACAACACTCCTCCTCAAAATCAACAACACTCCTCCTCAAAATCAACAACACTCCTCCTCAAAATCAACAACACTCCTCCTCAAAATCAACAACACTCCTCCTCAAAATCAACAACACTCCTCCTCAAAATCAACAACACTCCTCCTCAAAATCAACAACACTCCTCCTCAAAATCAACAACACTCCTCCTCAAAATCAACAACACTCCCCTCAAAATCAACAACACTCCTCAAAATCAACAACACTCCTCCTCAAAATCAACAACACTCCCCTCAAAATCAACAACACTCCTCCTCAAAATCAACAACACTCCCCTCAAAATCAACAACACTCCCCCTCAAAATCAACAACACTCCTCCTCAAAATCAACAACACTCCTCCTCAAAATCAACAACACTCCTCCTCAAAATCAACAACACTCCCTCAAAATCAACAACACTCCTCCTCAAAATCAACAACACTCCTCCTCAAAATCAACAACACTCCTCCTCAAAATCAACAACACTCCCCTCAAAATCAACAACACTCCTCCTCAAAATCAACAACACTCCTCCTCAAAATCAACAACACTCCTCCTCAAAATCAACAACACTCCTCCTCAAAATCAACAACACTCCTCCTCAAAATCAACAACACTCCTCCTCAAAATCAACAACACTCCTCCTCAAAATCAACAACACTCCTCCTCAAAATCAACAACACTCCTCCTCAAAATCAACAACACTCCTCCTCAAAATCAACAACACTCCTCCTCAAAATCAACAACACTCCCCTCAAAATCAACAACACTCCCCTCAAAATCAACAACACTCCTCCTCAAAATCAACAACACTCCTCAAAATCAACAACACTCCTCCTCAAAATCAACAACACTCCTCAAAATCAACAACACTCCTCCTCAAAATCAACAACACTCCTCCTCAAAATCAACAACACTCCTCCTCAAAATCAACAACACTCCCCTCAAAATCAACAACACTCCCCTCAAAATCAACAACACTCCTCCTCAAAATCAACAACACTCCTCCTCAAAATCAACAACACTCCCCTCAAAATCAACAACACTCCCCTCAAAATCAACAACACTCCTCCTCAAAATCAACAACACTCCTCCTCAAAATCAACAACACTCCCCTCAAAATCAACAACACTCCTCCTCAAAATCAACAACACTCCTCCTCAAAATCAACAACACTCCTCCTCAAAATCAACAACACTCCTCCTCAAAATCAACAACACTCCTCCTCAAAATCAACAACACTCCTCCTCAAAATCAACAACACTCCCCTCAAAATCAACAACACTCCTCCTCAAAATCAACAACACTCCTCCTCAAAATCAACAACACTCCTCCTCAAAATCAACAACACTCCTCCTCAAAATCAACAACACTCCTCCTCAAAATCAACAACACTCCTCCTCAAAATCAACAACACTCCTCCTCAAAATCAACAACACTCCTCCTCAAAATCAACAACACTCCTCCTCAAAATCAACAACACTCCCCTCAAAATCAACAACACTCCCCTCAAAATCAACAACACTCCTCCTCAAAATCAACAACACTCCTCCTCAAAATCAACAACACTCCTCCTCAAAATCAACAACACTCCTCCTCAAAATCAACAACACTCCTCCTCAAAATCAACAACACTCCTCCTCAAAATCAACAACACTCCTCCTCAAAATCAACAACACTCCTCCTCAAAATCAACAACACTCCTCCTCAAAATCAACAACACTCCTCCTCAAAATCAACAACACTCCTCCTCAAAATCAACAACACTCCCCTCAAAATCAACAACACTCCCCTCAAAATCAACAACACTCCTCCTCAAAATCAACAACACTCCTCCTCAAAATCAACAACACTCCTCCTCAAAATCAACAACACTCCTCCTGAAAATCAACAACACTCCCCTCAAAATCAACAACACTCCTCCTCAAAATCAACAACACTCCTCCTCAAAATCAACAACACTCCTCTAAAATCAACAACACTCCTCCTCAAAATCAACAACACTCTCCTCAAAATCAACAACACTCCTCCTCAAAATCAACAACACTCCTCCTCAAAATCAACAACACTCCTCCTCAAAATCAACAACACTCCTCCTGAAAATCAACAACACTCCTCCTCAAAATCAACAACACTCCTCCTCAAAATCAACAACACTCCTCCTCAAAATCAACAACACTCCTCCTCAAAATCAACAACACTCCTCCTCAAAATCAACAACACTCCTCCTCAAAATCAACAACACTCCTCCTCAAAATCAACAACACTCCTCCTCAAAATCAACAACACTCCTC
>JASTWF010000140.1:891765-931133 GCA_030390025.1 Squalus acanthias | reverse complement strand
AAAATCAACAACACTCCTCCTCAAAATCAACAACACTCCTCCTCAAAATCAACAACACTCCTCCTCAAAATCAACAACACTCCTCCTCAAAATCAACAACACTCCCCTCAAAATCAACAACACTCTCCTCAAAATCAACAACACTCCTCCTCAAAATCAACAACACTCCTCCTCAAAATCAACAACACTCCTCCTCAAAATCAACAACACTCCTCCTCAAAATCAACAACACTCCTCCTCAAAATCAACAACACTCCCCCTCAAAATCAACAACACTCCTCCTCAAAATCAACAACACTCCTCCTCAAAATCAACAACACTCCTCCTCAAAATCAACAACACTCCTCCTCAAAATCAACAACACTCCTCCTCAAAATCAACAACACTCCTCCTCAAAATCAACAACACTCCTCCTCAAAATCAACAACACTCCTCCTCAAAATCAACAACACTCCTCCTCAAAATCAACAACACTCCTCCTCAAAATCAACAACACTCCTCCTCAAAATCAACAACACTCCCTCAAAATCAACAACACTCCTCCTCAAAATCAACAACACTCCTCCTCAAAATCAACAACACTCCCCTCAAAATCAACAACACTCCTCCTCAAAATCAACAACACTCCCTCAAAATCAACAACACTCCTCCTCAAAATCAACAACACTCCTCCTCAAAATCAACAACACTCCTCCTCAAAATCAACAACACTCCTCCTCAAAATCAACAACACTCCTCCTCAAAATCAACAACACTCCTCTCAAAATCAACAACACTCCTCCTCAAAATCAACAACACTCCCCTCAAAATCAACAACACTCCTCCTCAAAATCAACAACACTCCTCCTCAAAATCAACAACACTCCTCCTCAAAATCAACAACACTCCTCCTCAAAATCAACAACACTCCTCCTCAAAATCAACAACACTCCTCCTCAAAATCAACAACACTCCTCCTCAAAATCAACAACACTCCTCCTCAAAATCAACAACACTCCTCCTCAAAATCAACAACACTCCTCAAAATCAACAACACTCCTCCTCAAAATCAACAACACTCCTCCTCAAAATCAACAACACTCCTCCTCAAAATCAACAACACTCCTCAAAATCAACAACACTCCTCCTCAAAATCAACAACACTCCTCCTCAAAATCAACAACACTCCCCTCAAAATCAACAACACTCCTCCTCAAAATCAACAACACTCCTCCTCAAAATCAACAACACTCCTCCTCAAAATCAACAACACTCCTCCTCAAAATCAACAACACTCCTCCTCAAAATCAACAACACTCCCCTCAAAATCAACAACACTCCTCAAAATCAACAACACTCCTCAAAATCAACAACACTCCTCCTCAAAATCAACAACACTCCCCTCAAAATCAACAACACTCCTCCTCAAAATCAACAACACTCCCTCAAAATCAACAACACTCCTCCTCAAAATCAACAACACTCCTCCTCAAAATCAACAACACTCCCCTCAAAATCAACAACACTCCTCCTCAAAATCAACAACACTCCCCTCAAAATCAACAACACTCCTCCTCAAAATCAACAACACTCCTCCTCAAAATCAACAACACTCCTCCTCAAAATCAACAACACTCCCCTCAAAATCAACAACACTCCTCCTCAAAATCAACAACACTCCTCCTCAAAATCAACAACACTCCTCCTCAAAATCAACAACACTCCTCCTCAAAATCAACAACACTCCTCCTCAAAATCAACAACACTCCCCTCAAAATCAACAACACTCCTCAAAATCAACAACACTCCTCCTCAAAATCAACAACACTCCTCAAAATCAACAACACTCCTCCTCAAAATCAACAACACTCCTCCTCAAAATCAACAACACTCCCTCAAAATCAACAACACTCCCCTCAAAATCAACAACACTCCTCCTCAAAATCAACAACACTCCCCTCAAAATCAACAACACTCCTCCTCAAAATCAACAACACTCCTCCTCAAAATCAACAACACTCCTCCTCAAAATCAACAACACTCCCCTCAAAATCAACAACACTCCCCTCAAAATCAACAACACTCCTCCTCAAAATCAACAACACTCCTCCTCAAAATCAACAACACTCCTCCTCAAAATCAACAACACTCCTCAAAATCAACAACACTCCTCCTCAAAATCAACAACACTCCTCCTCAAAATCAACAACACTCCTCAAAATCAACAACACTCCCTCAAAATCAACAACACTCCTCCTCAAAATCAACAACACTCCTCCTCAAAATCAACAACACTCCTCCTCAAAATCAACAACACTCCTCCTCAAAATCAACAACACTCCCCTCAAAATCAACAACACTCCCCTCAAAATCAACAACACTCCTCCTCAAAATCAACAACACTCCTCAAAATCAACAACACTCCTCCTCAAAATCAACAACACTCCTCCTCAAAATCAACAACACTCCTCCTCAAAATCAACAACACTCCTCCTCAAAATCAACAACACTCCTCCTCAAAATCAACAACACTCCTCCTCAAAATCAACAACACTCCTCCTCAAAATCAACAACACTCCTCCTCAAAATCAACAACACTCCTCCTCAAAATCAACAACACTCCTCCTCAAAATCAACAACACTCCCTCAAAATCAACAACACTCCTCCTCAAAATCAACAACACTCCTCCTCAAAATCAACAACACTCCTCCTCAAAATCAACAACACTCCTCCTCAAAATCAACAACACTCCTCCTCAAAATCAACAACACTCCCCTCAAAATCAACAACACTCCTCCTCAAAATCAACAACACTCCTCCTCAAAATCAACAACACTCCTCCTCAAAATCAACAACACTCCTCCTCAAAATCAACAACACTCCCCCTCAAAATCAACAACACTCCTCCTCAAAATCAACAACACTCCTCCTCAAAATCAACAACACTCCTCAAAATCAACAACACTCCCTCAAAATCAACAACACTCCTCCTCAAAATCAACAACACTCCTCCTCAAAATCAACAACACTCCTCCTCAAAATCAACAACACTCCTCCTCAAAATCAACAACACTCCTCCTCAAAATCAACAACACTCCCCTCAAAATCAACAACACTCCTCCTCAAAATCAACAACACTCCTCCTCAAAATCAACAACACTCCTCCTCAAAATCAACAACACTCCTCCTCAAAATCAACAACACTCCCCTCAAAATCAACAACACTCCTCCTCAAAATCAACAACACTCCTCCTCAAAATCAACAACACTCCTCCTCAAAATCAACAACACTCCTCCTCAAAATCAACAACACTCCTCCTCAAAATCAACAACACTCCTCCTCAAAATCAACAACACTCCTCCTCAAAATCAACAACACTCCTCCTCAAAATCAACAACACTCCTCCTCAAAATCAACAACACTCCCCTCAAAATCAACAACACTCCCCTCAAAATCAACAACACTCCTCCTCAAAATCAACAACACTCCTCCTCAAAATCAACAACACTCCTCCTCAAAATCAACAACACTCCTCCTCAAAATCAACAACACTCCCCTCAAAATCAACAACACTCCCCTCAAAATCAACAACACTCCTCCTCAAAATCAACAACACTCCCCTCAAAATCAACAACACTCCTCCTCAAAATCAACAACACTCCTCCTCAAAATCAACAACACTCCTCCTCAAAATCAACAACACTCCTCCTCAAAATCAACAACACTCCTCCTCAAAATCAACAACACTCCTCCTCAAAATCAACAACACTCCTCCTCAAAATCAACAACACTCCTCCTCAAAATCAACAACACTCCTCCTCAAAATCAACAACACTCCTCCTCAAAATCAACAACACTCCTCAAAATCAACAACACTCCTCCTCAAAATCAACAACACTCCTCCTCAAAATCAACAACACTCCTCAAAATCAACAACACTCCTCAAAATCAACAACACTCCTCCTCAAAATCAACAACACTCCTCCTCAAAATCAACAACACTCCTCCTCAAAATCAACAACACTCCTCCTCAAAATCAACAACACTCCTCCTCAAAATCAACAACACTCCTCCTCAAAATCAACAACACTCCTCCTCAAAATCAACAACACTCCTCCTCAAAATCAACAACACTCCTCCTCAAAATCAACAACACTCCTCCTCAAAATCAACAACACTCCTCCTCAAAATCAACAACACTCCTCCTCAAAATCAACAACACTCCCCTCAAAATCAACAACACTCCTCCTCAAAATCAACAACACTCCTCCTCAAAATCAACAACACTCCTCCTCAAAATCAACAACACTCCTCCTCAAAATCAACAACACTCCTCCTCAAAATCAACAACACTCCCCTCAAAATCAACAACACTCCTCCTCAAAATCAACAACACTCCCCCTCAAAATCAACAACACTCCTCCTCAAAATCAACAACACTCCTCCTCAAAATCAACAACACTCCTCCTCAAAATCAACAACACTCCTCCTCAAAATCAACAACACTCCTCCTCAAAATCAACAACACTCCTCCTCAAAATCAACAACACTCCCCTCAAAATCAACAACACTCCTCAAAATCAACAACACTCCTCCTCAAAATCAACAACACTCCTCCTCAAAATCAACAACACTCCCCCTCAAAATCAACAACACTCCCCCTCAAAATCAACAACACTCCTCCTGAAAATCAACAACACTCCTCCTCAAAATCAACAACACTCCTCAAAATCAACAACACTCCTCAAAATCAACAACACTCCTCCTCAAAATCAACAACACTCCTCCTCAAAATCAACAACACTCCTCCTCAAAATCAACAACACTCCTCCTCAAAATCAACAACACTCCTCAAAATCAACAACACTCCCCTCAAAATCAACAACACTCCTCCTCAAAATCAACAACACTCCTCCTCAAAATCAACAACACTCCTCAAAATCAACAACACTCCTCCTCAAAATCAACAACACTCCCCTCAAAATCAACAACACTCCTCCTCAAAATCAACAACACTCCTCCTCAAAATCAACAACACTCCTCAAAATCAACAACACTCCTCCTCAAAATCAACAACACTCCTCCTCAAAATCAACAACACTCCTCAAAATCAACAACACTCCTCCTCAAAATCAACAACACTCCCCTCAAAATCAACAACACTCCTCCTCAAAATCAACAACACTCCTCCTCAAAATCAACAACACTCCTCAAAATCAACAACACTCCTCAAAATCAACAACACTCCTCCTCAAAATCAACAACACTCCTCCTCAAAATCAACAACACTCCTCCTGAAAATCAACAACACTCCTCCTCAAAATCAACAACACTCCTCCAAATCAACAACACTCTCCCTCAAAATCAACAACACTCCTCCTCAAAATCAACAACACTCCTCCTCAAAATCAACAACACTCCCCCTCAAAATCAACAACACTCCTCAAAATCAACAACACTCCTCCTCAAAATCAACAACACTCCTCCTCAAAATCAACAGACACTGACTTGAAAACAAACATTTGCTTTCAATACTTAACACCTTTGTGAGGTCACATTGGCAATCAGAATTTACAGTCAAAACTCAGCAATAATGCAATATCCTTCAGAGTAAAAAGTGATTGCTGAAGTGATTTGTAGTATTCCAAGAGGAGGACTCAGCTAAATCCAGCAAGCCAAGTAATTATCAAAACCTCTCTCCTGGGGTTCAGTTCCGGGATTCAAATGGATCACATTCTGGCTCTTTATGTAAAAGTAGGAAAGGCAACATTTTTGAACTACCCAGCTTCTCATCAATCTAGATTTGGCTTGCTAAAAAGGCAAGCATATTCCTGATAACAAATAGGGAAGCCAGTGAGAATATTGTAATTTAGCTAAACAATCAAGCCGATTTGAAGGGCCAAACATAGACAGTTATCCGTGGAAGCACCTAACTAGCTAAGGTCTGTGGATTGTTGGGAAAAGGAGCTGAGTAGAAGTGACAGCCTCTTACAAGAAGGTACCTAAATCATGCAAGACACTGTACGTACACACAATGATGTATTTGTTGCTCAAGGATCTTATTGCAGTTGTGATGCTCAATGTGCGAATCTAAAATTATATTTCTTAAAATTCAATTAATTGGTCTTGAAACTGCTGTAACAAACAACACATCTGGTGCTGTTTGATCGGCTTCTTCCCACAGGAAAAGGACAGATTGGTGAGGTAGATGGTTCCAGGAGCTCATCTTTCTTCACAATTGTCCAAATTAATGTTTCAGCCCTTTCAAGGTGTAAGTTGCATATTTCCCGCAGTAACCCTAAAAGAACACTTGCCATGAAGTTACTGTCTGCCATGTGATTGTCTCATTGTTTAAAGAGCTGGTGCCAAATTCCACTCTCCGCTACTTTAATGTTTTACTGTTTGTTTAAGATGGGTTACCAACCGCATTAAACAAAAGGGACAGAAGAATTAGATACTAACGCTGTACGATAACGTTGCTTTCACATCCAGGCTTATCATTTTCACTTGCTCCTTCCAAGATCACAACCATACGGTTATCCATCCACCATGCTACAAAATAACGACACCCAAAAATTACTCCAAAAGTGAAATTGAGTGACGTGCATCTCTGAATCTTAAAAGAGCAACCTTCTGGTTTTAAGTGTTCAATCAATCCCATGAGTTACTAAACCACTCTAAAATAGAACTTGCATTTATATAACGTCTTTCATGACCTCAGGACGTCCCAAAGTGCTTCACAGGCAATGAAGTACTTTTTGAAGTGTGGTCCCTGTTGTAATGTAGGAATAACGGCAGACAATTTGCGCTCAGCAAGGTCCCACAAACATAAGCACAAAATCTAGGCTGAAACTCCAGTGCAGTACTGAGGGAATGCTGCACTGTCGGCGATGCTGCCTTTTGGATGAAATATTAAACTGAGACCCTGTCTGCCCTCTCAGGACACTAATAGATCTCGTGGCACTATTTCGAAGAAGAACAGGGGAGTCCTGGCCAATATTTATCCCTCAACCAGCATCATCAAAATGGCTTATCTGGTCATTATCTCATTGCTGTTTGCGGGACAGTGCTGTGCGCAAACTGGCTACTGCATTTCTTACATTACAACAGTTACTACACCTCAAAAGTACTTGACATTTAAATGCTTTGGGATGTTCTGAGGTTGTCCAACATCACTAAAACAGATTATCTGGTCAGTATCACATTGCTGTGTGTGGGAGCTTGCTGTGCACAAATTGGCTGCCGCGTTTCCAACATTACAACAGTGACTACACTTCAAAAAGTACTTCATTGGCTGTAAAGCATTTTGGGACGTCCTGAGGTCATGAAAGGTGCTATATAATTGCAAGTCATACTATTTTTCTTCTCAATCTGGAGCTAAGAATATGGCTACTCCAAATAGAAATATTCCAAGAATATAAGTATGACTTTGTTATAAATGAAATGGAAGTCCTAGACAGGCTAAAAGGTCTCAAAACAAATAAATCAGGGATGGATGGTCTTTATCCCAGTGTACTGGGAGAGACTAGGGAGGAGATTTGTGAGCCACTGATAATTTTTATGAGGGAATCAAGGGACACTGGGGAGGTACCAATAGATTGGAAACAGGCCAGTGTGGTGCTAATATTCAAAAAGGATAACAAACCAAAGTCAAGCAACTAGAGATCTGTTAGTCTAACTTCCATTCCATGTAAAATAATGGAATTGATTATCAGGAATAAACTTGAGGATCAACTGTACAATAATAATTTAGTTAACAGCAGTCAGCATGGAGTCAGAAGGAAAGATTTTGCCTGACCGATGGTCATGACTTCTTTGAGGAAGTGAAAATCTAAGTGTACTTCCAAAAGGCTTTTGATAAAATTCCGCATGAAACGCTATCAATTAAATTCAAAGTTGTGGAAATTCAGGGTAAACCTTGGGAATGGATAAGAAACTGGCAGAAGGATGGGAAACAATGTATGCTTGTTAGAAGAGTATATCAGGGTGGGGGAAGTACTGAGTGCGATGCTCAGTGTTTCTAATTTACATAAATAGCCTAGATTCAGAAACTCAATATGAAGTGGTAGATGATGCCAGAATAAGAATATAAGAACGTACGAAATAGGAGCAGGAGTAGGCCATTTGGCCCTTCGAGCCTGCTCCGCCATTCAATAAGATCATAGCTAATCATCTACCACATTTCACTTTCCTGAACTATCTCGATATCCCTTGATTCCCTTAATATTCAAAAGTCTATCGATCTCTGTCTTAAATATACTCAACGACTGAGCCTCCACAGCCCTCTGGGGTAGAGAATTACAAAGATTCACCACCCTCTGAGTGAAGAAATTTCTCCTCATCTCAGTTCTAAATGGCCAACCCCTTATTCTGAGACTGTGACCCCTGGTTCTAGACTCCCCAGCCAGGGGAAACAACCTCCCTGCATCTACCCTGTCAAGCCCTGTAAGAATTTTGTGGGCCAGTAATTCCAGTCCCCGCGGGTGAGTGCGCGCTGTTTACTCACCTGTAGGGCCACCGGAAGTGCCGGTTTTGCGCATGCACTGCGCATGCGCGGGAAACTGGCACTTCCGGTCTCTTGAAGGTAGGAATTCACGGGTCAAGCGCAAGGCCTGCTTTTAACAAGGTAAGAGGTTAATTAAGTAAAATTGAAACATTTGTTCCACAGGTTTATCATTTTAAAATACTTTAAGGAAAGGTAAGTTTATTTTTAGCCCTGCTAAAAACTTAAATTAATTTTTTCAAAAATTTAAATTTTTGTTTAAAATAGTTAGGGGGAGAAATTCAGTATCGCCCCATTCGGGGCGCAATTATCGGCCGGGCACAAAGATTAACGCCTGGCGCTAATCATTGCCACTGACTGCAAACTTGACTTTTATCGCCCCTGGAGGTGATTGGAGCGCTAAATCAGGCGCTTCACACCTGTCTTAAGGCGCAAAGGCCGAGGAGCGAGGCGCTACCTCAGAGCGCGGGCGAAGCTCATGTGATGTCAGTCAGCAACGGAACACACACACAATGGCACGGGCCAGTTCTTAAAGGGGATGGTTGATCTTGCTTTCCATCCACATCCTGCTCATTGCAGCCTTGAATCTCGGCCTGGAGAGACCTGCACATCAAATCTGCTGGAAAGAACAATGGAGAGTACCAGGGAAAGAGCTCAGAGTGCAGCCCCCACAATCTCTTCTAAATTGATACAAGGAATGGCAAATCAAAATGAACCTGCAAAGTGCTGCTCAGTACCCAAAACTCCTTCACACAGCGTTGAATCTCTCCAGAAGACTCTCTCCCTCTCTCTCAGAATGCGTGGTTCAAAAATGGCACCAACAATAAAAGGCAGGAAGCAGTCGCCTTTAAATAGCGCTCCCCCAGTCCCTTCATGACTGCAAAACGCTCCCCTCAACATGTCGTTGCTAGCGTCAGGCGGTAAGGCAGTGGGCGCCACTCAATATCCACTCCGGGGCGATACCGGGGCGTTGCGCACTCGACTGACGTCACGATCTGCTGGCGCAGGAGATCGTGGCGGTAGTGTTTAGCGCCGCCGCAAAGTGTCTAGTTAATTTCGCGAGTGGCGCAAACATCGCCGCGCCCCATTAGCGCCCTCTTAAGGCGCTAACGGGAGGCGCAACCAACTGAATTTTTCCCCCTTAATTTATGTAATTTATAGTTATTTTAAAAATCTGATTTTTTAAAATAATTTATTTGAAGTTTTAGTGAGGTTTTGGGGCCAATCTCTATTCATAGATTTGACAGGTCTCCCTGTCAAATCTATGAATGGAGATTCCCTTGTCCGATTGGCTCTCCATGGCCCACGTGATCCCAGGGGCCGCTTCGAACTAACTGCACCGCTGGGATACGCGAGCACTTCACACTGACAGCTGTCTACAATTTTGCCAAGTGTTAATTTTCAGATCATGCTGTAAAGACACCAAAAGAAACTTATTTTATCCTCTATGTTTTCATCTTTCAGTTAGCAGCTAGATTAAGAATGGATCATTGAGTAAGTATATATGGGGGAAAAATTCAGTTGGTTGCGCCTCCCGTTAGCGCCTTAAGAGGGCGCTAATGGGGCGCAAAGCATCTAGCGCCCAGGCGCGGCAAAGATTGCGCCGTTCGCGAAATTAACTAGACATTTTGCAGCGACGCTAAACACTACCGCCACGATCTCCTGCGCCGGCAGATCGTGACGTTAGTCGAGTGCGCAACGCCCTGGTATCGCCCCGGAGCGGATATTGAGTGGCGCCCCCTGCCTTACCGCCTGACGCTAGCAACAACAGGTTGAGGGGAGCGTTCTGCAGTCATGAAGGGAAAGGAGGAGCGCTATTTAAAGGTGACCGCTTCCTGCCTTTTATTGTTGGTGCCATTTTTGAACTACGCATTCTGAGAGAGAGAGAGAGAGAGACTTCTGGAGAGATTCAACGTTGTGCGAAGGAGTTTTGGGTACTGAGCAGCACTTTGCAGGTTCATTTTGACTTTGCCATTCCTTGTATCGATTTAGAAGAGATTGTGGGGGCTGCACTCTGAGCTCTTTGCCTGGTACTCTCCATTGTTCTTTCCAGCAGATTTGATGTGCAGGTCTCTCCAGGCCGAGATTCAAAGCTGCAATGAGCAGTATGTGGATGGAAAGCAAGATTAACCATCCCCTTTAAGAACTGGCCCGTGCCATTGTGTGTGTGTTCCATTGCTGACTGACATTACATGAGCTTCGCCAGCGCTCTGAGGTAGCGCCTCGCTCCTCGGCCTTTGCGCCTTAAGACAGTAGTGAAGCGCCTGATTTAGCGCTCCAATCACCTCCAGGGGCGATAAAAGTCAAGTTTGCAGTCAGTGGCGATAAGTAGCGCCAGGCGCTAATCTTTGCGCCCGGCCGATAATTGCGCCCCAAATGGGGCGATACTGAATTTCTCCCCCTATATCTTTTTTTAAAAAAATTTTGCTTTTATACAGCAACCTTCATGTCCTAAGGATGTCCTGTAGCACTTTTCAATCAATAAAGTGTAGCCATGGTTCCACAGTCAGAAGTTGATAAATGACCAGTTATAAAAACAGAAAATGCTGGAGACACTCAGCAGGTCAGGCAGCATCTGTGAAGAGAGAAACAGAGTTAACGTTTCAGGTCGATGACCACGAAAGGTCATCGACCTGAAATATTAACTCTGTTTCTCTCTTCACAGATGCTGCCTGACCTGCTGAGTGTCTCCAGCATTTTCTGTTTTTATTTCAGATTTCCAGCATCTGCAGTATTTTCTTTTTTTCTATTTGTATAAAGGACCAGTTAATCTGTTTGTTGGTGGCAGAGGACTGTTGGCCTCCAGACCAGGAGAACTTACTGCTCCTCCTCAAATAGTGTCATGGGAAGTTTTACATCCACCTGAATAGGAGGACAGAGGCTTGCTTGGGGGTGATTTTCCGCAGCGCGTTCAGGCGTTAACGATCCTCCGAGATGGCCAAGATGGGGTCTTGAGCTGAAATGCTGGTTTAACCTGTGTTTAGCGCAAGACGCCACCTTGGTAAAGGAGTTGAAGCTTGCGCTAGGAACGGCCATCCGGAGGCTCATTAAGGGGCTGATTGCCACTTAAAATGCCTGCTTGCACTCATTAAAGAGGCTCCAAGACATTTTGGTGGCTAGTGCTTGTCCTAATGCCCTCTCCGAACAGCGACCAGCTGTTGGGAGTGAACACGGCATTGATGTCGATTTCAAGTGCTACTTACAGGGATATTCACCATTTTATGTTCATTGCTGCTGGAGCTGTGAAGAGGACCTCTGAGACACATTGGGAGACTTTCTGGGACCTTTTGTCAAGACTTCACCAATTCTCGAACAACATTTATTCCGGAAGTTCTCTGAGGACTTCACCTAAAAAGAGTAAGTGCAGTGCTACTCCACCTTATTGGACACTTTTATAGGAGTCACCAGGAGAAAGGGAGTGGTTGGTCCACGGCATCTTGCTACGGGTCCCCTTTGGTGTTGACGAGGAATAGGAGGAAGACATGAGGCCAGGCAGAACAGTTGCTGGATAGAGGGACAGGAGGGCGCGGTGGCATCCTTACCCCCTGCGGGTACACAACATCCCTCCTCCTCGGGACCTCCTCCACCAGGACATCCAGTGCCGCGTCCGAGAGCCTGCGCGGCCTCTCCCTCGGTCCCTGAGCCATCCTGCAACATGCCACTGTGTGCCAGCCAGGGCACTCCATGTCTTCAGTGGAAGTGGGTGCGAGGAGCCAAACATATACAGCTCCACGAAAATTGCATCTAATCAGCACTTGAGTGCTAAACCTGCAGGTGTCTGGTTTTGCACCTCCAGGCAAATTCAAATTAATCAGCAATTAGGATCAAAATTGTGTGCTAAATCCAGACTTTCAATCAGGCGTGTCCTAGTAGCACTGCACCCATTTAGTGCCTGTTTTCACCCTTTGGCCAAAATAACTCCCATGAGCTCTTCAAATAAAACACTGTCAAAAGGGTAATAATAAAACTATCAAAAAAGAATTAAATCCATCTTCAATTCAAGAGCAGCAATATTGGAGTCTTATTAAATTAATTCAATATACCGTTTATTACTTTCCCAACAAGACTTATCAAAAATCATTCATAATTATTGTTCAATACATCAATTTACCTCAATGTTTTATTTGAATCACAGGCTACAGTTAAGCAAAATGTTATTTATGAGCAAGATCACTGCTCTCAGACACAAGTGAGGTTCGCAGTACACTATTCCCATTTCCAGAACCTTGTTATCGGTTCATCAATTTCTTTTCTCAGTGGAAGATGCAGTTCTTATTTAAATCTTGTCACAGTCACACCATGATCCCCCCATGCTGATGCCCACAGCTGAATTATGGAAAGTGCAGTTGAACAGTTTTGACTCCAGTACAAAATGCACTGTCTCTGGGGGATTGAGGAGTCAAGTTGAAGATTTATTCCTTGTCCTCCTTGCAGATTTTGCTCTATCAAGCTTTTTTTAAAAAAAAAATCAGATTCAATTAGAGTTGGCTGCTGACTGGAACTTGATTTACCATCTAGATGAGGCACGGCAACGTATTTTCAGATTCTGTCTGAATTTACGCCCTTGGTGAAGTCGTCTCCTCTTGCCAACCATTTTGTGTGGTACTAAGGATTTGCGAAACCACCTGGAAGAACTCAGGCCGTTGACAGTAGCAACTCTTGCCTGATATTAATGCTTCTGAAGAAGAACCTTTTCCTGAAATGTTGGCCCATCTTTTCTCCTTACAGGTGCTGACTGGCCTGCTGCATATTTCCTGCATTTTGTTTCATGTTTCCAGCATATTGGCTCTTTACTAAAATGAATGTCTCGTCTGCCTGGACAACACAGTTGTAAAGCGCTTTCCAGCTTTTCCTACATTACAACAGTGACTACACTTCAAAAAGCACTTCATTGGCTGTAAAGTGCTTTGGGACATCCTGAAGTCGCTATATAAATGCACATTCTTTCTTTCTAGCTGAGCTGCCAATCAACAGCAGGTCGACTGGACAGCTCCCCTATTTAATTATAATGAGGACCCCTGACCAATTTAACGGTCCTGTGCCGCCCATGTGATTAGGCCAGCGCTGCCAGCGACGTGCTGATTCTCGGTCCGAGAACGGGCCGACACAAAGTTTTACCCCATGGAGTCATCGGTGAAGCAATAGAACGTCCCTAGTGGAGAAGTGCTGAACTGCATCTCTTCAAGGAAACATGAGCCGACCAGCTGCCTACTGAGTCTGCAGGAAGTGGACCTCTATTCAAGGGGCTCACTGAGAGGCAATGAAAAGAAACTCAGATTTGAACTGTACTGCTCCAAGAAGTAAGGGGAACCTCATGTATTCAATAATGAGGTGAATTAGTGGCTCTCTGATACGAGGAAGGTTTGTCACCTCTGTCTCCTCAGAAGTAACCATAACAAGGGGCGCCATCCCTTTCATTGTTCTGGGGAGAAGCTATGGTTTATAGATGGACTGTCAATCTCTCACCCTCTCTGTTTGTCTGGCAGTTTCTTCCTATCTCGTAGGAAAAGAACTAGTCATAGCCATCTGCCACAATGGATCCTAAAAAGAATGATGTATCTTACAATACAAAGGAGAAAATAAGGAGAAGCCAGTTACATTGTACTGTTGTCCCTTGCTTGCACTGCATTGGAACTGTTAGAGACTGGGCTCATTACCATTCAGTATTGCAGTTTGTGCAAATCATTAAGCTTGTCAGATTATTTATGTCATGTGCACATATACTTTAGACTATTTGTTTAGCTTGTCTGGAGTGGCTTGTGCATATAAAGCATTAATTAGTAGCAGCTGTGTTCTCTCTCTCTCTCTGGATTGTAGCGAAGCGGGATTGCATGCAGCCTATTCGATCCAGCCCATTCTGCTCAGAGACCTCCCATGTTACAAATCCAGCTAATTCTCCCAAACACAATACTTTGGTTTTTAATGGTTTGAGAGTTTGGGATTTCTAAACAATTACACCAACATTTGATGATGACCTGAAAATATATTCAATTCTTTCTCACCTCCATCAATGCACTTACTCGAAAGCCTTGCATCTAGCATACGTCTATCGTACCACACCTCTCAAAGGTGACACTCCTCACTGGTATCATGCACCCAGAGGTCAAGAAGACACCAATCTCCGTTAAGTTAACCATTCTCTCTCGATCTTAACTCCAGCCTCCTGTTCCTTCCTAACATCGACCCTGGCTCCGGATCCCCCATGGAAATCTGACACAATGACACAGACAAAATCATTTCTGCAGCGATGGAGTTCTGAATGTTCTGAAAGCCCACTGTCACAGCATGGATGAAAAGGAGAAATTACATAATGGAAGAAAAAAAGGATTAAAGTAAAAATGAAAGGAAGTGTTTGGGAGTCATGCAGAGTACCAGACATGCAGAAAGAAAGAGAGAGAGAGAGACATACTGAGAGAAAAATACAGAGAGAAAGACAGAAGCTGTGTGAGAGGCATACAGAGTGAATCAGAAATCCACAGAAAACAGAAACAAGGGAGCAAGTGGTAATAGATTCAGGATTATCAGCAGAACATTGAGGGAGGAAGTCACAACAATTTTTTTTCATACAGCAAGTTAATAGAACATGGAGACCGCGAAATTCAGGGTTGTAGCGCCGGCCGTTAAGGCCGGTTTTGTTGAAAAAATGGCGGCCGCCTGCATCTGGCGCGGAACACGTCGGCCGCCATTTTGAAGAGGTTAGCAGCACTGCCATTGCCTGTGCTCGCCTCTCCCATGTAAATATGCAGATCGTGACGTCAATCGGCGTGCAAAGCCTGAAATGATGCACAACTGCGATTTTGGACGTCGCCGCTCTCCATACCGCCCTCTCCTAACCACGCACGGAAGAACGTGCGTGCAGCAGCTGTACAGAGATGCAGTCAGCGCTGCTTAAAGGGACCCATAAGTCTTTCAGGTGAGGTTCGATTTCAGCTTTTGGAGTGTTTTTTTTACATTTTATTGGAGTAGTGGCTTGGTGTGCAGGGAGTGCAGGGATTGTTGCTGGACGCTTGCAAGGCTTTGGATGTTAAAGGAAGGCCTCTGAGAACACCACTTGCTCCGAGTCCTGGGGCTCTAGTTGCAGTCCCCCTTGGGCTGCAACATCACATGGAGATGAAGCAAAGGGGACAAGCTGCTCGCAGAGGGAGAAGGAGGAAGCAGAAGAGGAGGAAGCGGAAGGAAGGTGGCAACCCAGACAGCCCCTTTCTGGCTGGGCTATCAGGATCGAATCATCCGACTGTGGTACCAGTGAACGCAACCCCAATTCCCCTGTCAACATTAGTCCCACACCTTACCTTCCATCTGTTACTGACCATCACAGTGTCCTCTTGGCCACAATGCTGAAATAAAAGCCACCACAAATCCCTTAGTGATTGTCTTGCGTGTGCCTTTGCCTATCCTAGTGATGTCACACAGTGCTACCCCAGTGGCTGCAGCATGGCTGGTGGAAGGCTGCTGACTTTCAGTGGGGGACACTGCAGATGGCCTTGCTGGTCGACCTTGAGGAGCTGGTGGCTGGGTGTGTGAAATCGAGTGACAATGTTTCTTCTTCTTCACTCTCCTGTCCCTCATCTTGGTCAACCATTGATTGGGCAGGCTGGATTTCTTGGGTGTCTGAAATGAGGAGGGCACAAGGATAGATTTGTGGTGAGGGGAGGGCGGGAAAGCAAGAGCTGCATGCTTATATCATGTGCAGCTTGTAAATAAGAAGATATTGTGGGATGAGGAGGAAGTGGGATGTGAGAAGGAGGATAACGTATGAGGATATTGGCATCTTGTACTCTTTCAGCCATGCCCCTGCCAAGAATAATAAAAAGACAAAATTAAAGGCTCTTTATCTGAATGCACGCAGCATTCGTAACAAGATAGATGAATTGACGGCACAAATAGAAATAAATAGGTATGATCTGATAGCCATCACAGAGACGTGGTTGCAATGTGACCAAGGCTGGGAACTGAATATTCTGGGTTATTTGACATTTCAGGAGGATAGACAGAAAGGAAAAGGAGGTGGGGTAGCTCTGTTAATAAAGGATGAGATCAGTACAATAGCGAGAAATGATATTGGCTCGGAAGTTCCAGATGTAGAATCAATTTGGGTGGAGATAAGAAATATTAAGGGAAAGAAGGCACTGGTGGGAGTAGTCTATAGGCCCCCTAACAGTAGCTATACTGTAGGACAGAGTATAAATCAAGAAATAATAGGGGCTTGTAAGAAAGGTACTGCAATAATCATGGGCAATTTTAATCTTCATGTAGATTGGACAAATCAACTGGCAAAAGCAGCCTTGAGGACGAGTTCATAGAATGTATTCGGGACAGTTTCTTGGAACAATACATTGTGGAACCGACCAGGGAACAGGCTATTTTAGATCTGGTAATGTGTAATGAAACAGAATTAATTAATGATCTCATAGTAAAGGATCCTCTAGGGAAGTGTGATCATAACATGTAGAATTCCACATTCAGTTTGAAGGTGAGAAACTTGGGTCTGAAACTAGAGTATCAAATTTAAATAAAGGCAATTACAAAGGTATGAGGAGAGAGTTGGCTAAAGTGGACTGGGAAAATAGATTAGAAGGTAAGACGGTAGAAAAGCAGTGGAAGACATTTAAAGAGATATTTCATGACTCTCAACAAAGATATATTTCAGTGAGAAAGAAAGACTTGAAGAGAAAGATGAACCAACCATGGCTAACCAAGGAAGTTAAGGATGGTATCAAATTGAAAGAAAAGGCATACAATGTTGCAAAGATTAGTGGTAGGCCAGAAAATTGGAAACATTTTAGAAACCTGCAAAGGATGACTAAAAAAATAATTAAGAGGGAGAAAATAGCTTATGAGAGTAAACTAGCAAGAAATATAAAAACTGACAGTAAGAGCTTCTACAAGTATATAAAAATGAAGAGAGTAGCTAAAATGAACATTGGTCCCTTAGAGGACAAGACTGGGGAAATAATAATGGAAAACTGCGGGGAGGACGAGCAAACTGACCATGGCATTGCGGTACAGGAAGCCGTTCAAGTGGGGGGAGTAAAAAGGAAGGTGGTTATAGTAGGTGACAGTACAGTTAGGGGGATAGACACTGTTCTCTGCAGCCAGGAGCATGAGTCCCGAAGGCTATGTTGCCTACCCGGTGCCAGGGTAAAGGCTGGAGAAGAACTTGGTGTGGGAGGGGGAGGATCCAGTTGTCGTGGTCCATGTAGGTACCGACATAGGTAGGACAAAGAAAGAGGTTCTGCTGACAGAGTTTGAGTAGCTAGGGACTAAATTAAAAAGCAGAACCATAAAGGTCATAATCTCTGGATTATTACCGGAGCCACAAGCAAATTGGCATAGGGTCAATAGGATCAGGGAGATGAATGCGTGGCTCAAAGATTGGTGTGGGAGAAGTGGGTTTTGATTCGTGGGGCACTGGCACCAGTACTGGGGAAAGAGAGAGCTGTTTCGTTGGGACGGACTGCACCTGAACCATGCTGGGACCAGAGTTCTAGCGAATCGAATAACTAGTGAGGTAGATAGGGCTTTAAACTAAATAAGTGGGGGGGAGGGTCCCGGTGGAGAGAAATCTAGAATGCTAAAGAGAAAAGACAAGGTAGCAGTGCAGGAAAGTGATTGGGGTAAGGATAACCAGTTTGTGTCAGGAAGGGACAGAGCATACAAACAAAGGAGTGCACTAACAAATAGGGTCCGGGTAAGAAAAAATGGTAATAAGACAAATAGGGCCATAGTACAAAAAAATGTTAAGATGTCAAAAAATGTTAAAAAGACAAATCTAAAGGCACTTGTATCTGAATGCACGAAGCATTCGTAATAAGATAGATGTAAACGGATACGATATAATTGCGATTACGGAGACATGGCTGCAGGGTGATCAAGGCTGGGAGCTGAATATCCAAGGGTATTCGATATTTAGGAAGGACAGGCGAAAAGGAAAAGGAGGCGAGGTGGCCTTGTTAGTAAAGGATGAAATCAGAGCAATAGTGAGAAAGGATATTGGCTCAGAAAATCAAGATGTAGACTCAGTCTGGGTGGAGCTAAGAAGCACCAAGGGGCAGAAAGCATTGGTGGGAGTTGTGTATAGGCCTCCAAACAGTAGTGGTAATGTAGGGGATGGCATCAAACAAGAAATTAGAGATGCATTGTAAGGGTTTTTGTCTCTCAGCCTGTGAGATTCGTGTGGCTCTGTGCAGCCCGGGTGCTAGTGCGGGTTTAGGCCTTGTTGCCTGTTCTGGTCTCCAGCCAGTCTGGGAGCACTAGACACACCTGTGAGTGGTTCGACCCACTCGCCCTTACGGTTCTAGACACTGGACTTAGATGCGAGAGCAGTAATGGAGATGAAACTCAGGTAGACTCGGTTGAATGGTACGAAATGGAAAATCTTTATTGCATAATATTTAAGATTACGAAATACATGTCATAAGCACAGATTAATGACAGTACAATCTTACACGCAGTTATGTAACTAATTTCAGGGAAACGAGGAACGAACGACACATCGTAAATGGGGGCACGCATTACAATTATCCTTAATACTTAAAACCCTCCCCTATCAATATCTGTCCTAAGCTAGATTCGTAGGATTCGAGACTCATGCTCACCACTCGTGATAACTCGGAGAATTCCGAAAACTCTGATCGGATGTTTTTCACCGCAGCACCCACGTGTCGATCAGGGGGTCTCCTGGCCCCACTTGTTTACTCGTTTCTGCTCCGGCTAGCAGGCTGGAACGTCTGCTGTCATGAAGATCTGTGTTGTCCTCGGAGTTCCGACTCTACTCAAAAAAAAAGAGTCTTCCTGTGCCCTCACACCGGTTCGATAAAACTCGAAGAATAATCTTCCTGGCAGTTCTGTAAAACTCGAAGAAGTCTTCCTGGCAAGGAAAATGTCTATTCGACCTACAGGCGCGGTCGGAGCTTACTGACCGTGGCGATAAGTATGGTCTTCTTCTCTTCTCATCTCATCTCATCTCATCTCATCTCGGGCCTTCGGTTCCAACACCGTTTACCGACTTATCGGGATGGTGCGCCCGCTTCAAGGCTTCAGAGCCCAGTTCTACACAGGTCTTCGCGACACGACACGAGGTAGATCTGAGCGGATCGTAAAGTTCAACAGTCTTTTGAAAAGAGACACGAGGCAAGCAGGAACAAGACGGCGAGTCAAGAGCAGCCACGAGGATAAAAACACCAGCAAGATAAGAGTCAACCGAATAAGAGTCAAGAGTCAAGAGAAAGATGGACGGTTTGGAGCTTGTAATTATAGTGCAAAATCTTCCGTTTCCCGCCCAACCTTAATGTCTTTTCTTTTGTTAGGGTTTGGCGCTCAAATGTCTTGTATAGGGTGATCTTCGTTTTAATGGGTTTCGGGGCTACTCGTAAATGTCTGAGTACCTGTTAATATTTCTCCCATTGTTTAATCGGTCGGTGTTCTCCCTGGAGGGGTTTTGGGCTTCCAAGTGTTTTCTGTAACTACCCGCTAACGGCTCTCTCATCGTAGGGTCGTTGGGATTTTACATATTAATGTCTTTGGATGGGTTCTTGATTACTTGGTACAACAGCCCTCATTCGCACCTGGGAGACCGATTTCAGTATTTATGTGTATACTGTGAACCCATGATGTCTCGTGTATTATCTTCAATGTGCTGAGTCTTAATCGATCTTGCACAAATGTTTACTGGAACGCCATCTTGTCTGCCTGTTGAAAAGTCTAGAATGTTCTGCCACGAGGCGCGGCGGCCATTTTACAAGCTGCTTGTGTCCACTTTGAAAACCTGACAGCATTCTGCTGAAATAAAAGCTGTTTGAACGAAACTATGTGTTCTTCTCCTTATTAATAAAATCGCGATATATTGCGAATTCTACAGTCCCTCCTGTTGATGCGAATAACTCCGCTTATCGTATCAAAAATATTGTGGTGAGCAATATTATCTCGATTTCTCCAGATCCAGAAAATTAATCCCATAACTTAAACTATCTAGGGTCTTTGCGTCGTCCTTATTTCCCAAGAAAATTACACTTTATATCACCGTAGGCATCATTTGCCTTTAAACTTACACCACTTGTTTTCCTTCCAGGTGTAACCAGGCCGATGCCTCTCGTATCACCTGTATATTCATATTTTTATTTAGGGAAAAGAAAAATAAAACAAAACCAAACAATCATTTTTAACTACAACACCATCACCAAAATAATCAACACCAACTCTTAAAACATGTCGAGTTCCAAACGTATTTACAGTTTCCGAAAAATCATGATCGAGTACAAACTTCCGCGGCGCACGTGGCAAGCGGGAGTGACGCCATTTTCCGATCACACGGTGCTTTCATCGTGCACGCGCACGTAACGTTCTCGCCACTCTCCCGTGTTTTCGTGCTTGGTGAGGCGTTTGCCTCTCTTACAATGTACGACCAATAGGTACACTACAATAAAAACTTGGCATACAACTAAAATGTGGGAGGCTATTCTGATCCATGAAGGTACTTCAATATTGGTGAACAGATTCCACCACGGTGGAATTACTATATCCAGAATGTCGGTCCCTATCTCGACAGTTTTCTGCTCTAGTGTGTAAAAATGTTTTTGTGACACCGTGACGGCTTTTAAAAGCTTGGTGAGGTGTTCAGGGAGAGGGGGAATGAGGTATCCGAAATGCGCGACGAATCGCTGCAAGTCGGTGAAATTCTCTTTTACTGTTAGATGAACAGTGGATGGTTCAGGGATTGGGACAATTCGCTGTTGTGCTACTTGAACTTCCGCCCTGGGTTTGAAACAGAAACTGCTGTCACTCACCGGACACCGGCTACGGTTTCCATGCTGGTAGTGTTGCGCTGCAGTGGTAACACAATATGTTCCACCCCCGATGTATGCTACCTGCGGAGGCACATGATCTTGTGCCATTGCCTCCATGGTGCAATTCATGGACTTGGCGCCAGCCGTTCTGAACCCGCACTGTGGTGTTAAAAAGGCATTCAAGTGCTGGGGACACAGTATTATGTGTGCTCCCCTGCCACGACAACCAGAGAGATCTGTACCTGTCATCGTTTGCTCCCAGCGGATGACGTAAGGTGGAACCGCTGCATAGCGAATGTGGGCTCCCCCCTGAATGACACCAATGTTCTCTACCCGATACACCGGGGCGGGCTTTGCTGTGTCGCCCAAAACCGGCATACGTAGTACTATACCCATGATAGTATGGTTTGATCGTCCACAGTCCACGGGGACTGGGTATGCTTCTGAAGCTAGCCTGAGCTGGCACGGGCTTAATGCGTTCTGAAAAGGGTGGAGCGCCCGCAGGTGTTTGTTACTTATCCAGGACGGGACCAAACCTTGTTTTAAATCCTCCAAATTACTGCGGCCCTCGCCCAGTAACCACGCCCCGTAAAGCACGCACACCTCATTCTGCGCAGCTTGATCGGATGCATTCCGATCTTCCCTAATCAGGGCATTTACCGTCTTTGCATGTTTCTCTAACTCTGCTATAATTTCCTTTAAATGGAGAGTCATGGCTTGGTCCTCGTGTAAACCCGACCCAACCACTTTATTTTCATCTGTTAGAATGTCTTTTAATTGCGTCTTTAAACCATTAATCTGGGTCTGCAGCTCCACACTGTCTAGAGCGTTGACCACAGATGTACCCGTGTTAAAAGCAGTGAACGCGTCGTTCACTACACCCCTTCTTTGCCTCCCCACTTGATCAAAAACTTCATGTGGTGCAGTGTACAAACTTGTTTTATCAATTTCCGCGAAATCGAATTCGTAAAATTGTCTGAACATCTTGGTCAACAGGACCTGATACAACTGTTCCGTCTTTTTGGGGCACCACTCTGGTAACCGCACCTCGGTGAGATTTAAAATCACCGAGGCCACCGCGTAATGTACCCCCTGAAATAGTATCTGGTCTGTGGGGACCAGTACCAAACCATTCCCGGGTCCCTTACTGGTTTTAGGGCACCCTTCCTCTTCAGCTAGAACCACCGGAATCGTGGGCGGGGCTTTGCGTGGGCGCGTAATGAGCTCAGTGGCATTTACCGGGATCGAAGAGTATGGGGCTCCGCACCCCCGGGTGCTCGCATCCCACCTCATCCCCTGTCCGTTATCCTGCCATTGATTAATGAAAAATATGGAGATGCCTTTGGGGCAAGCGTACTTTGACCCCCACATGCATACATAAATTCCCTCATCCGGTTCCCACCATTTGTCCCAACAGACTCTCACTTGTCCGTTTGTCCCCGTAATTGTCCGATGGGTATTATTACCCAGTCGTTCCCACTCGACCGAAGAGTTCCTCATGTTTTTGCTCAGCTTTCGCAGCCACCACCATCGGCTCAATGGGACATTCCCATTACAAGTCAAACAAATCCGTTTGCCGACGGTGACGCTGATTCTGGGTGCGATGATCCTTACTTTGGGGCACATTAAAGAAGTCTCTTGGTAGGCAAACCCCGATGTGCTGGAATACTCCGTCGAGTTCGTTCCCAGCCATCCTGGCCACCTTCCCTTGTGGAAATAGGTGGTGGTCTCCTCAGCCTCCCGTCTTCCGGTCCCATCCACCGCGATGGGGGCCGTGTCCCCGGAGCATCCAAACACCACGACATCCTTGGTGCGGCCTCGATAGGCCAATCCACATCCGATTGCCGCGAGCAATACTAGAATTCGTTCCATCCTTCCTTGGTTCCTGTGATCAGATAGAATGAGGTAGCCAGCCTCGCAAGAGTCTCTGGCTTTTGTGAAGGGTGAGCGGGTCCCCTGACCTCGCCTCACGTAAACTTCAATGTTCACTAAATAAACTTTAACTAGACCTATCTCTAACTCCCATCATTTTACCATTTTCTGTTAAAATTAAACTACAAACTTAACCTTATTTAAAACTATAAACTTATAACCTTAAACTTATAAACTTAGAAACTTATCCTAAACTTATTACTGTACAGCGCCGCCCGTTCTCAGGGCGGCCCCTTTAAATTCTGAGAAGGCTGCTGCGAGCTCTTCCCGACGGTGGGAGGGCACTGACCCCTTCCTTTGATCTGCCGCAGCCTGTTGCTGCTGCGATGGGACCGGGCCCTACCTGGGCTGCCTTAACCTTAAGCCTGCGCCTTGGGGCAGTCTGGGGCCATGACCACATCTTCCTGGGCTGGGGTGCTCGACCTGACCTACGAGGAGTTGTCGGGGGCAGGAATCCCAGGACCGACGGACCGGGTTTCGAGACTTTCGCCGGGACGACCTGTGGTCCCACCACAGTCGCTGGCTCCGCCTCCCCTGACTCCGCCTCCCTGACCTCGGGACTTGCAGCTTGTGGCACTGCCCTGCTCGGCCCAGCAGGCGGCCCTTCACTCGCAATCCCTACCTCCCTCGAGGGCAGGACGTTCAAGGCGGGCGGCTCGGGCTCTGAGGTTTCCGCCGTCATGCCCTGTGGTCTCACAGCGGCTGGCTCCGCCTCCCCTAGCTCCTCCCTCCTGTGTTCGGGACCTGCAGCCTCGGTGTCCACCCTGTGTGGATCTCTATCTGCAGCCCCTGTCCTCCCTATACCTGAATCGGGGGCGACCCTTGCGTTCCCCGATTCCCACTCGTCCTCATCACTATCCTCATCTGACTCGAGTTCCGGGAACTCTCCCTCATCTGACTCCCAACCCCACAAAAATGTTTCACAATTTTCCAGGATGTCTCCTCCCCTGATGCAAGCTGCTTTGCCTGCCTGTGTGCCTTGTGGTCCTACCTGGGGCTGCGAGTCCCCACTCGCAGGTTTTGCCCCTGTGGTTTTCCCTTGTGCACCTGGCTTGTACAGTTTGCACTGGTTTAAATCCCTGCTTCTGGCTACCTGGTAGGCTGCTTTTATTTCTCTAAGCTGCCCTTCTAGCCTGAGCACGTCTAACTTTCCCATTAAGCGGGCGTTCTCCTCCCGCAGGGCCTGCTCTCTAAGCTGCCCTTCCAGCCCATCTATTTTCCCTATTAAGCGGGCGTTCTCCTCCCGCAAGGCCTGCTCTTTTAACCTGGCCTCCTCACCGGAGACGCCCTCCTGTGCGTGTCTTTTAAAAGGACACAGGTAGGCAGGCTGCGTGGGCTCTAGTCATTGGGTACTATTGGACGGGGCTGTGGCACCTGCGGGGCCGGTAGCAACCGCCACCTTTCCATGTGCACTCATGAAGTTGCGCATGGCTCCCAACACTGTTTCGAGGTCGTCGGGAGGGGTGGGTGCACTAGCTTCCCTAACAGAGACAGGCATCTGGGCTCGGGCTGCGGGATTTTTATCCCTGGAATCCTTCCAAGGGTTCCTGCAGTTCTTGCGCCAGTGCCCTGTCCTCCCACACCCGTAACAAGCATTACTTGCCTGCGGGGCGCGGTTACCCTCCTGATGCCACTCCCTTTGAGCCGGGGCTGCGGGTCGTACCTCATGTACTTTTCCCTTAAGGGGACGTGTTCCCATACCCCTTATATTGCGGTATCCTACCGTGAGTCGATTTAAGACCGACTCTTCCGTAATGTTGGGGTCAGTGGGATCAAACCACGCTTTTGCCTGCTCTCTGACGGCTGGCAAACTGTTGGCTACTATACACCTGAGCCAATGAGTTAAACCGACGCCGTCCACAGCGTCGCGCTCTGGCGCACCTGGACAGCTGCGCTGATATACTGGCCACAGCCTGTCGGCAAAAACCTTCGGGGGTTCTCCCTCCATCTGCACTGTCTGTCCCACTCTAACAAACGGACCTTCATCGTCCGTCCCCAACACTTCTAGGACCTCATTTTTTAATGCCTCATATGTCTTGGTTCCCCTCTTGCTCTCGTCCGAGAGACACTGAAGGATTGAACTGCCTAACGAAAATAACAGCATTTTTGCTGTTTCCCCATCATCGCAGCCGTTAATGGCTGCGGTTTGCTCAACTTCTCTGAAATGTACGGAAGGGTCGTCTGACTCGGTCAGCTTCCGTACGTGATTTATCATAACTCTCAGCTGGTGTGAGCTGTGAGGCAACACAAGCTGGTTGAGGAGATCCCCTGGTTCCCCACCGTTCCCGTTTGGGCCCCTTTTTATACCCGTAACTGGACACAACGGTCCCTTTTCCACTTCTCCCTCAGTGGGCTCTTTCGTTTCTTCTACTACTTCCTCCCTTACCCAGGTTTCCGAATAGCTGGGTGGCGCGGAGGGCGTAGTGGCTAATACTTCCTTTGCTTTACTTGGTGGGAATTTCTGAGACTCCTCATCTACTAGTGGCTGGTGTGCTGACGGACTGATAAGGCACACCATGCCGTGCGCTTTGTTCACGGCCCTTTTAAGGTGTTCTATCTCCTTTTGGCAGACGCTATGATCGGCCCCCTGAAATTTATCCTCAAGGGCCATCTTATATGCCGCCCTAACCCCCGTTAAGCTCTCTTCCTGGGCTCTTATTTGGGCAGCTTGGCGGGCACATCGTTCCTTTAGTCTGCCCTCACTTAACTTTGCCTCAGTGACCTGGCACTCGAGGTAATCTATTTTTGCTTTGTGGTGACTGGTGATTTCCTGGCGTTCTCGGTGCAACGCGCTTAAATTCCTAATGAGCAACTCCCCTCCAGAGACTTTCTCATCCATTTCCTCCTCTAAATGCCTGATCCGAGCTGTTTGCGCTGTAATGACCTGGTTTGAAATCTGGACCTGCCTTTTGTAACACATTAACCAGACTGCTTTCTCGACTGTCTTTTTATGTTCCTTACTATCTGTCCACCTCTCGGCTGCCTCTAGTGGACTCTTATCCGCTAACAGGTCACTTATCCATTTCTTAGTTAGATTTACCTTTCCGAACACATAATCTGCTATCTTTTCCTGCATAACATTTCGTACATTCACACCAAAGTCTAACACACTACCCTCTCGCTGCCAGTGTCCTGCCGCGGTCGCCATTTTCTGTAAGGGTTTTTGTCTCTCAGCCTGTGAGATTCGCGTGGCTCTGTGCAGCCCGGGTGCTAGTGCGGGTTTAGGCCTTGTTGCCTGTTCTGGTCTCCAGCCAGTCTGGGAGCACTAGACACACCTGTGAGTGGTTCGACCCACTCGCCCTTACGGTTCTAGACACTGGACTTAGATGCGAGAGCAGTAATGGAGATGAAACTCAGGTAGACTCGGTTGAATGGTACGAAATGGAAAATCTTTATTGCATAATATTTAAGATTACGAAACACATGTCATAAGCACAGATTAATGACAGTACAATCTTACACGCAGTTATGTAACTAATTTCAGGGAAACGAGGAACGAACGACACATCGTAAATGGGGGCACACATTACAATTATCCTTAATACTTAAAACCCTCCCCTATCAATATCTGTCCTAAGCTAGATTCGTAGGATTCGAGACTCATGCTCACCACTCGTGATAACTCGGAGAATTCCGAAAACTCTGATCGGATGTTTTTCACCGCAGCGCCCACGTGTCGATCAGGGGGTCTCCTGGCCCCACTTGTTTACTCGTTTCTGCTCCGGCTAGCAGGCTGGAACGTCTGCTGTCATGAAGATCTGTGTTGTCCTCGGAGTTCCGACTCTACTCAAAAAAAAGAGTCTTCCTGTGCCCTCACACCGCTTCGATAAAACTCGAAGAATAATCGTCCTGGCAGTTCTGTAAAACTCGAAGAAGTCTTCCTGGCAAGGAAAATGTCTATTCGACCTACAGGCGCGGTCGGAGCTTACTGACCGTGGCGATAAGTATGGTCTTCTTCTCTTCTCATCTCATCTCATCTCATCTCATCTCGGGCCTTCGGTTCCAACACCGTTTACCGACTTATCGGGATGGTGCGCCCGCTTCAAGGCTTCAGAGCCCAGTTCTACACAGGTCTTCGCGACACGACACGAGGTAGATCTGAGCGGATCGTAAAGTTCAACAGTCTTTTGAAAAGAGACACGAGGCAAGCAGGAACAAGACGGCGAGTCAAGAGCAGCCACGAGGATAAAACACCAGCAAGATAAGAGTCAACTGAATAAGAGTCAAGAGTCAAGAGAAAGATGGACGGTTTGGAGCTTGTAATTATAGTGCAAAATCTTCCGTTTCCCGCCCAACCTTAATGTCTTTTCTTTTGTTAGGGTTTGGCGCTCAAATGTCTTGTATAGGGTGATCTTCGTTTTAATGGGTTTCGGGGCTACTCGTAAATGTCTGAGTACCTGTTAATATTTCTCCCATTGTTTAATCGGTCGGTGTTCTCCCTGGAGGGGTTTTGGGCTTCCAAGTGTTTTCTGTAACTACCCGCTAACGGCTCTCTCATCGTAGGGTCGTTGGGATTTTACATATTAATGTCTTTGGATGGGTTCTTGATTACTTGGTACAACAGCCCTCATTCGCACCTGGGAGACCGATTTCAGTATTTATGTGTATACTGTGAACCCATGATGTCTCGTGTATTATCTTCAATGTGCTGAGTCTTAATCGATCTTGCACAAATGTTTACTGGAACGCCATCTTGTCTGCCTGTTGAAAAGTCTAGAATGTTCTGCCACGAGGCGCGGCGGCCATTTTACAAGCTGCTTGTGTCCACTTTGAAAACCTGACAGCATTCTGCTGAAATAAAAGCTGTTTGAACGAAACTATGTGTTCTTCTCCTTATTAATAAAATCGCGATATATTGCGAATTCTACACATGTAACAAGGGTACTACAGTGATCATGGGTGACTTTAATCTACATATAGACTGGTCAAACCAGATTCGCAATAATACTGTGGAGGATGAATTCCTGGAGTGTGTACGAGATGGTTTTTTAGACCAGTACGTTGAGGAGCCAACTAGGGAACAGGCTATCCTAGATTGGATATTGTGCAATGAGAAGGGGTTAATTAATAATCTTGTTGTGCAGGGTCCTTTAGGGAAGAGTGACCATAACATGATAGAATTCTTCATTAAAATGGAAAGTAAAGAAGTCCAATCCGAAACTAGGGTCCTAAATCTAAACAAAGGAAACTACGATGGTATGAGGAGTGAGTTGGCTATGATAGATTGGGGAACTTCATTAAAGGGCTTGATGGTGGATAGGCAATGGCTAACATTTAAGGAACGAATGCATGAATTGCAACAGTTATACATTCCCTTCTGGTGCAAAAACACAAAAGGAAAAGCAGCCCAACCATAGCTAACAAAAGAAATTAAGGATAGTATTAGATCCAAAGAGGAGTCATATAAAGTTGCCAGAAAAAGTAGCAAGCCTGAGGATCGGGAGAAGTTTAGAGTTCAGCAAAAAAGAACCAAGGGATTGATTAAGAGGGGAAAAATAGAGTATGGGGGAAAAATTCAGTTGGTTGCGTCTCCCGTTAGCGCCTTAAGAGGGCGCTAAAGGGGCGCAAAGCGTCTAGCACCCGGGCGCGGCGATGTTTGCGCCGCTCGCGAAATTAACTAGACATTTTGCGGCGGCGCTAAACACTACCGCTATGATCTCCTGCGCCGGCAGATCGTGACGTCAGTCGAGTGCGCAATGCCCCGTTATCGCCCCGGAGCGGATATTGAGTGGCGCCCCCTGCCTTACCGCCTGCCGCTAGCAACGACAGGTTGAGGGGAGCATTTTGCAGTCAGGAAGGGACTGGGGGAGCGCTATTTAAAGGTGACCGCTTCCTGCCTTTTATTGTTGGCAACATTTTAGAACCACGCATTCTGAGAGAGAGAGAGAGACTTCTGGAGAGATTCAATGCTGTGTGAAGGAGTTTTGTGTACTGAGCAGCCCTTTGCAGGTTCATTTTGATTTGCCCTTCCTGGTAACGATTTAGAAGAGACTGTGGGGGCTGCACTCTGAGCTCTTTCCCTGGTATTCTCCATTATTCTTTCCAGCAGATTTGATGTGCAGGTCTCTCCAGGCCGAGATTCAAGGCTGCAATGAGCAGGATGTGGATGGAAAGCAAGATCAACCCTCCCCTTTAAGAACTGGCCTGCGCCATTGTGTCTGTGTTCCATTGCTGACTGACATCGCATGAGCTTCGCCAGCGCTCTGAGGTAGCGCCTCGCTCCTTGGCCTTTGCGCCTTAAGACAGGTGTGAAGCGCCTGATTTAGCGCTCCAATCACATCCAGGGGCGATAAAAGTCAAGTTTGCAGTCGGTGGCGATAATTAGCGCCAGGCGCTAATCTTTGCGCCCGGACGATAATTGCGCCCCAAATGGGGCGATACTGAATTTCTCCCCCTATGAGAGTAAACTTGCAAGGAACATAAAAGCAGATTGTAAAAGCTTCTACAAGTATGTAAAAAGAAAAAGATTAGTGAAGACAAATGTAGGTCCCTTACAATCAGAAACAGGAGAATTTATAGTGGGTAACAAGGAAATGGCAGAGCAATTAAACAAATACTTTGGTTCTGTCTTCACGGAAGAGGACACAAATGACTTCCCAGAAATGCTAGGGAACCAAGGGTCTAGTGAGAAGGAGGAATTAAAGGAAATTAGTATTAGTAAAAAAAATAGTGCTGGAGAAATTAATGGGACTGAAAGCTGATAAATCCCCAGGGCCTGATAATTTACATCCCAGAGTACTAAAAGAGGTAGCCATGGAAATAGTGGATGCATTGGTTGTAATCTTCCAAAATTCTATAGATTATGGAACAGTTCCTGCAGATTGGAGGGTGGCAAATGTTACCCCACTATTTAAAAAAGGAGGGAGAGAGAAAAGAGGGAACTACAGATCGGTTAACCTAACATCAGTAGTAGGGAACATGCTAGCGTCTATTATAAAGGATATGGTAACAGGACACTTAGAAAATATCAACGGGATTAGACAAAGTCAACATGGATTTATGAAAGGGAAATCATGTTTGACAAACCTACTGGAGTTTTTTGAGGATGTAACTGGAAGAATCGATAAGGAAGATCCAGTGAATGTGGTGTATTTGGATTTTCAGAAGGCCTTTGATAAAGTCTCACATAAGAGGTTAGTGTGCAAAATTAAAGCACATGGGATTGGGGGTAATATACTGGCATGGACTGAAAATTGGTTAACAGGCAGGAAACAGAGAGTAGGAATAAATGGGTCTTTTTCGGGGTGGCAGGCAGTGACTAGTTATGTACCGCAGGGATCAGTGCTTGGGCCCCAGCTATTCACAATATATATCAATGATTTGGATGAGGGAACCAAATGTAATATTTCCAAATTTGCTGACAACACGAAACTAGGTGGGGTAATGAGTTGTGAGGAGGATGCAAAGAGGCTTCAAGGCGATTTAGACAAGTTGAGTGAGTGGGCAAATACATGGCAGATGTAGTATAATGTGGATAAATGTGAAATTATCCACTTCGGTAGGAAAAACAGAAAGGTAGAGTATTATTTAAATGGTGATAGATTGGGAAATGCTAATGTACAAAGGGACCTGGGTGTCCTTGTACACCAGTCACTGAAAGCAAACATGCAGGTGCAGCAAGCATTTAGGAAGGTGGATTTGAGTACAGGAGCAAGGATGTTTTACTACAGTTGTACAGGGGCCTTGGTGAGACCACACCTGGAGTACTGTGTGCAGTTTTGGTCTCCTTACCTAAGAAAGGATATACTTGCCAAAGAGGGAGTGCAGCGAAGGTTCACCAGACTGATTCCTGGGATGGCAGGACTGTCGTATGAGGAGAGATTGGGTCGACTAGGCCTGTATTCACTAGAGTTTAGACAAATGAGAGGGGATCTCATTGAAACGTATAAAATTCTGACAGGCTAGACAGACTGGATGCAGGGAAGATGTTTCCCCTGGCTGGGGGGTCTAGAACGAGGGGTCACAGTCTCAGGATACGGGGTAGGACATTTAGGACTGAGATGAGGAGAAATTTCTTCACTCAGAGGGTGGTGAACCTGTGGAATTCTCTACCACAGAAGGCTGTGGAGGCCAAGTCACTGAATATATTTAAAAAGGAGATAGATAGATTTCTAGACACAAAAGGCATCAAGGGGTATGGGGAGAGAGCGGGAATATGGTATTGAGATAGAGGATCAGCCATGATCATATTGAATGGCGGAGCAGGCTCGAAGGGCCAAATGGCCTACTCCTGCTCCTATTTTTCTATGTTTCTATGAAACAAGGAAATGGCAGAGGCATTGAACAAATATTTTGTATCTGTCTTCACAGTGGAGGACACTGAAAACATCCAGTAATAGTAGAAAATCAAGGGGCAAAAGGGAGGGAGGGATTTAAAACAATCACTATCACTAGAGAAAAAGTGCTCGGCAAACTTATGGGTCTAAAGGCTGACAAGTCCCCTGGACCTGATGGCCTGCATCCTAGGGTCTTAAAAGAAGTGGCTACAGAGATAGTGGATGCATTAGTTGTAATCTTCCAAAATTCCCTTAACTCTGGAAAAGTCCCTGCGGAGTGGAAAACCGCAAATGTAACACCCTTATTCAACAAAGGAGGGAGACAGAAAGCAGGAAACTATAGGCCAGTTAGCCTAACATCTGTCATTGGCAAAATGCTTGCATCCATTATTATAGAAGTAGCAGCAGGGCATTTAGAAAATCATAATACAATCAAACAGAGTCAACGGGGTAAAAATTCACTTGGTTGCGCCTCCCGTTAGCGCCTTAAGAGGGCGCTAATGGGGCGCAAAGCCGCTAACGCCCGGGCGCAGCGATGTTTGCGCCGCTCGAGAACTTAACTTGAGATTGTGCGGCGGCGCTAAAACTTACCGCTGCGATCACCTGCGCGCGCAGATTATGACGTCATTCCATGGTGCAACGCCCTTGGGGCGCCCCGAGCGGAAATTGAGTGGCGCCCCCTGCCTTACCGCCTGGCGCATCCAACGACCAGAAGACTGGAACGCTATCAATCGCTGTGGGGCTGGGGGGGGCGCTATTTAAAGGGGGCCTCTTCGTGTCTTTTATTGTTGGTGGCATTTTTGAACTACGCATTCTGAGAGAGAGAGGGAGAGACTTCTGCAGAGATTCAACATTGTGTGAAGGAGTTTTGGGTACTGAGCAGCACTTTGCAGGTTCATTTTGATTTGCCATTCCTTGTATCGATTTAGCAGAGACTGTGGGAGCTGCACTCTGAGCTCTTTGCCTGGTACTCTCCATTGTTCTTTCCAGCACATTTGATGTGCAAGTCTCTCCAGGCCGAGATTCAAGGCTGCAATGAACAGGATGTGGATGGAAAGCAAGATTAACCATCCCCTTTAAGAACTGGCCCGTGCCATTGTGTGTGTGTTCCATTGCTGACTGACATTACATGAGCTTCGCCAGCGCTCTGAGTTAGCGCCTCACTCCTTGGCCTTTGCGCCTTAAGACAGGTGTGCAGCGCCTGCTTTAGCGCTCCACTCACCTCCCGGGGCGGTAAAAGTGAAGTTTCCAGTCAGTGCCGATAATTAGCGCCAGGCGCTAATATTTGCGTCCAGACGATATTTGCGCCCCAAATGGGGCGCGACCTAATTTCTACCCCAACATGTTTTTATGAAAGGGAAATCGTGTTTGATAAATCTATTAGAGTTCTTTGAGGAGGTAACGAGCAGGGTGGATAAAGGGGAACCAGTAGATGTAGTGTATTTGGGTTTCCAAAAGGCATTCGACAAGGTGCCACATAAAAGGTTACTGCATAAGATAAGAGCTCATGGTTTTGGGGGTAATATATTAGATTGGATAGAGGATTGGCTAACTAACAGAAAACAGAGAGTCAGGGTAAATGGGTAATTTTCAGGATGGCAATCTGTAACTAGTGGGGTGCCACAGGGATCAGTGCTGGGGCCTCAACTATTTTCAATCTATATTAATGACTTGGATGAAGGAAGCGAGTGTATTGTAGCCAAATTTGAAGACGATACAAAGATAGGTGGGAAAGCAAGTTGTGAGGAGGACAAGAGTCTACAAAGAGATATAGATAGGTTAAGTGAGTGGGCAAGAATTTGGCAGATGGAGTATAATGTGGGAAAATGTGAAGTTATCCACTTTGGTAGGAAGAATAGAAAAGAAAAATATTATTTAACTGGTGAAAGACTTCAAAATGCTCAAGTACAGAGGGATCTGGGTGTCCTCGTACATGAAACACAAAAAGTTAACATGCAGGTGCAGCAAGTAATTAGGAAGGCAAATGGAATGTTGGCCTTTATTGCAAGGGGGATGGAGTATAAAAGTAGGGAAGTCTTGCTACAACTGTATAGGGCGCTGGTGAGACCATACCTAGAGAACTGTGTACAGTTTTGGTCCCCTTATTTAAGGATGGATATACTTGCATTGGAGGCAGTTCAGAGAAGGTTCACTAGGTTGATTCCTGTGATGGAAGGGTTGTCTTACGAGGAAAGGTTGAGCAGGTTGGGCCTATACTCATTGGAGTTTAGAAGAATGAGAGGTGGTCTTATTGAAACATATAGGGGGAAAAATTCAGTTGGTTGCGCCTCCCGTTAGCGCCTTAAGAGAGAGCTAATGGGGCACAATGCATCTAGCGCCCAGGCGCGGTGATGTTTTAGCCGCTCGCGAAATTAACTAGACATTTTGCGGCGGCGCTAAACACTACCGCCACGATCTCCTGCGCCGGCAGATTGTGACATCAGTCGAGTGCGCAACGCCCCGGTATCGTCCCGGAGCAGATATTGAGTGGCGCCCCCTGCCTTACCGCCTAACGCTAGCAATGACAGATTGAGGGGAGCGTTTTGCAGTCATGAAGGGACTGGGGGAGTGCTATTTAAAGGCGACCGCTTCCTGCCTTTTATTGTTGGTGCCATTTTTGAACCACGCATTCTGAGAGAGAGAGAGAGAGAGACTTCTGGAGAGATTCAACGCTGTGTGAAGGAGTTTTGGGTACTGAGCAGCACTTTGCAGGTTCATTTTGATTTGCCATTCTTTGTATCGATTTAGAAGAGACTGTGGGGGCTGCACTCTAAGCTCTTTCCCTGGTACTCTCCATTGTTCTTTCCAGCAGATTTGATGTGCAGGTCTCTCCAGGCCGGGATTCAAGGCTGCAATGAGCAGGATGTGGATGGAAAGCAAGATCAACCATCCCCTTTAAGAACTGGCCGGTGCCATTGTGTGTGTGTTCCATTGCTGACTGACATCACATGAGCTTCGCCAGTGCTCTGAGGTAGCACCTCGCTCCTCGGCCTTTGCGCCTTAAGACAGGTGTGAAGCGCTTGATTTAGCGCTGCAATCATCTCCAGGGGCGATAAAAGTCAAGTTTGCAGTCGGTGGCGATAATTAGCGCCAGGCGCTAATCTTTGCGCCCGGCCGATAATTGCGCCCCAAATGGGGCGATACTGAATTTCTCCCCCATAAGATTCTGAGGGGGTTGGACAGGGTGAATGCTGAGAGGATGTTTCCCCTCGTCAGGGAATCTAGAACTAGGGGGCTTAGTCTCAGAATAAGGGGTCGCCCATTTAAAACGGAGATGAGGAGAAATTTCTTCTCTCAGAGGGTCGTGAATCTTTGGAATTCTTTACCCCAGAGAGCTGTGGAAGCTGAGTCATTGAATATATTCAAATCTGAGATAGACAGATTTTTTGAGCAACAGTGGAGTCAAGAGTTATGGGGAGCGGACAGGAAAGTGGAGTTGAGGCCAAAATCGGTTCAGCCATGATCTCATTAAATGGCAGAGCAGGCTTGAGGGGCCGAATGGCTTGCTCCTGCTCCTATTTCTTATGTTCTTAATGGCCAGCACCGTCTCCTCCAAGGGGGTGAGGTGAAGCTAGGAATGTGAGTTGTGCCTCGTGTTTGGTAGAGATTGTTGGCAGTTGAGTGATTGGGCAGGGGGGCGGGTTGTGCATTGAGAAGTGTGTGAGGCTCGTGGTGCAGTTGGTAGGAAACGCTTTTGAAGATGCATTGACTGACCTTGACCACTCGTCTGAGGCCTTGAAACTTCTTTGGGCACTGAAGCCAGGTCCTGGGGATTTGGTCCTACATCCTTCTTTCTGTTGGGCCTCCTAGTCCCCTGTGGGTAGAGGACCGCTCTTCCAGTGTTGACCCCTGCACAAAGCTCGAGTGCTGTGTCCGAGACCCTGGGTGTCCTTTCCCTGGCCCGTTGAGCCACTTGTGTTAGTTCTGAAGCACTTTTACCATGTTTTACATGCAGAAGGCAGTTCAACTTTAAGAGCTGACGACTGCCTAGTTTGGAATGATTTTTAATTGTTTTTTCAGAAGGCAGTTCACCTTTAAAGGCTTGAAATACTTTCAAAACTGACAAGCTTGCTTTAAGAAAATGCAGCGTCACTACAGCGGTGCAACATTGGGCCTCCTGCTGAGCACACAGCCTGAAGCAACGCGATAGTTACTGGGCTGTGCGCTAAAATCATTCAAATTAGCAGGCAGCACCACATTAATGTGCTGTCTGAGCTTTCTAAATGGGTGCGAGCGAATCTCGCCCCGTGGTGTCCCTGCCAGTTTTCAGACCTTACCGAATGTCATCCTCGGAATTTTTTACTGCAAATGGTTATTTATTAACTGTGCTACTCCAGTGAGTGCTCCCCCAGTGACTTCAGCAGTGCTGGTGGAAGGTAGCTGTTTCTCATGCTCGAACCCGTCAGATGCTCGTGATCAGTGACATCTGGGAGCTTGAGCCTCTAAGGGGTCTGGCCGTAGACTGCTGTACCTCGCCTGTTGCTGGGACATGTCTGGTCCAGCTGGCTTCCTGGCACCAGGGTGGGCACTGGCTGAGGGGATGGCGAGGGAGCAGATGTGTTGACATCCTGAGAGAGGGTGACGTGCACCATTCCCATAGCACCACCTCCACTCCCATGGGGCCGCGGCTCGTATGATCTGCGGGAGAGCAGACTGCAGAAGATAAGTGACTTCCTTGAAAGCCCCTATCCACTCAATCTGTCCAAGGTAGGCATCTGCCTCTCCAAGGTGGAGCCCAGAGTCTGGGTAGCAGCTGCTTGAGTTTCCACCAAAGCTACGAAGGCTGGTGACATTGACTCCTACTGTGAGGGCCCGGCTGAAACGTCCCTTGAGGTGGTCACACTCCTAGGAACACTGCAGAGTGCTGACGCCGTGCGAGATGACACCTCACAGACTGGAAGCGGACTCCTCCAAGGTGCTGAAACTCCTGGGCAGGCCTTCAAATACCTGGTCTAATTGCTTTTTTTAATTATTCGTTTATGGGATGTGGGCGTCGCTGGCAATGCCAGCATTTATTGCCCATCCCTAATTGCCCTTGAGAAGGTGGTGGTGAGCCGCCTTCTTGAACCGCTGCAGTCCGTGAGGTGAAGGTACTCCCACAGTGCTGTTAGGGAGGAAGATCCAGGATTTTGACCCAGCGACAATGAAGGAACAGCGATATATTTCCAAGTGTGAGGCGAGCAGTTTACTTTTCATTGCTGCCCTCCTCAGCAGAACTGGGAGAGGACCTCACCCTCCAGTAAGCTGTCCCAGCCCCCAGTATCTGCTGCTGCTCACTGTGCAGGGCGTTTCACCACGGGCAGGCCCCTCTGGCTCACTATCTAACCCACCCAAGGTGCCAAACTCTGTGCTGCTGCTTGGCAGTGATGGAGCGTTTGACGGTGCCTCCTCCGAAGGATTCTCCTCCACCGAGGTGTCTTCTTCTGGAGGATTTTGCTTTTGAGAAGGACCTAGAGGCAAGTGAACAGGGACAAGAGTTAGACTGGCACTGATAGGCTGCACAGGAGCAGATGACTGGCTGCACAATGCTGCTTGATGCTGTCAAGCTGCCTGATGATACATTTTTCTGAGGTTCATGAAAGAGTCCAATAAATAGTCAGAGACCCCAGACATAAGCTCCAAGCCTCAAAATCTCCAATGCAGAGATCTCTCAAGGGGCCATCAATATGGAGAGCTTTGTGCTCCAGCTTGGGGAGGATTATAATGCAGGGTGCTCTTCCCCAGGTCTTACTCCTCTCCCTTGTGTTGTGTGCCATTTTCTCCTGCAGAAAGGGTTAGTGAGTGTCCACCGAAAAGGAGAGTGCACATGTGTGGGGTGTCTGCTTGTTGTGCCTATGCTGAGAGGAAGAGGAAGCAAATGGAATCAGGATAGGGAGGTGTTGAATGGGAAAGTAAGTGGCTGGAGTGTGAAGTAAGGAAGGAATCATGAGAAGAGTTTCTTATTGTGCAATAGCTACCATGTGAAAATAGAATACTGCTAGTGGCTGCTAAGAAAGCCAACAAGCAAGAGGTAAATGTGTGTTTGGATTTTGAACAAGAGGCAGTATAGTGTGCCTGTGTGATGGTTGGTGACAAATGTGATGCAGGGGAGGGAATTGTTCAGAGTGCTGGGGAGGGGTGTGGAAGGACAATAGCCAGGTGTTATTGAGAGAGATCTAGAAATGCAGAGTTTTACTTACCCTTCCTGCTCTTGTCGGGTCATTGAAACATTTCCTGAATTGAACCCGGGTCCTGTGGGTGAGGCTCCTGGAGCTGATGGTCTGACCCACATCTCTCCAGGCTTGTGAACGCCCATTTTGAGGTTCTTCCTTCCATTGTTAGGTGAGAGAACTTCCTTTCTTGCTCTCAACCCTTCCACCAGGATCTCCAGGGATGCTTCAGCGATGTCCCACTCTCTCCCCCAGGTACATCGATCATTAATATGTCATGAACAGGTACAGAAAATAATCAAAAAGTCAAATGGAATGCTGACCTTTATATCTGGAGGACTAGAATAATAGGGGGTAGAAGTTATGCTGCAGCTATACAAAACCCTGGTTAGACCACACCTGGAGTACTGTGAGCAGTTCTGGGCAACACACCTCAGGAAGAATATATTGACCTTGGAGGGAGTGCAGCGTAGATTTACGAGCCTGATACCCAGACTTCAAGGGTTAAATTACGAGGAGCAATTACACAAATTATGGTTGTATTCCCTAGAATTTAGAAGGTTAAGGGGTGATCTGATCGCAGTTTTCAAGATATTAAGGGGAACAGATAGGATAGATAGAGAGAAACTATTTCCGCTGGTTGGGGATTCTAGGACTAGGGGGCATAGTCTAAAAATTAGAGCCAGACCTTTCAGGAGTGAAATTAGGAAACACTCTGCACACAAAGGGTGGTAGAAGTTTGGAACTCTCTTCTGCAAACAGCAGTTGATGCTAGATCAATTGTCAATTACAAATATGAGATTGATAGATTTTTGTTAACCAAAGGTATTCAGGGGTATGGGGCAAAGGCGGGTATATGGAGTTAGAGCGAAGATCAGCCATGATCTCATTGAATGGCAGAACAGGCTCGAGGGGCTGAATGGCCTACTCCTGTTTCTATGTTCCTATGAATGAATTTTAAAAAACAGAGGGAGAGAGAGAAAGAAAAGAGGGAGGGAGACAGCAAGAGTGGAGGGAAAACTGCCCAAAAATAAACGAGTGGAAGGCAAACAGATACAGAAAGTGAACCAGAAGGAATTACAGTGGATGACAAAGAGAGAGATAGTTACGGGAAGAAAGAAAAATAATTTTTTGTAATTTTTGCCCAGAAGCCATGCAGGAGATCAATTATATTATGCAATGATACATCTGCATTAGATAATATAATGATACCATCATTATAAAGCAGCATATCCTTCACCTTAATGTTGGCAATGTCACAGGGGATCAGAAAATAAATGCAAACATGTAAATTAAATTCATACAAATTGTAAGCAGCTCTAATGCCAGTTTATAATAAGACATAATGGCCCTGATATTTACGGGAAGGATAGCAGAGAGCGGTTGTGGGGGGCATACCCGGAAATCCTGGGAACGCGGAGGTTCTGCCCAATTTCATAATAATATTATTGTTTCACCCCCTTTCCCGCCCAGCTGCTGTCCTGATTGTCAGTCTGGCCGGCTACCGGGTGGGAAAGCCAACAGTAGAAGGCCGCAACTACGGGGGTTGGTGGGGGGGTCGGACCGGCAATCGGAAGGAAGAGAAACTGTTTATAGCCTCAATTCACAACACACAAAGGTGGGGGGATCACAGTATTCTGATAACCAATCCTACCACGATGTCCGACTCTGATAACCAATCCTATCACGATGTCCGACTCCCCCCGCGATGTCCCACTCCCCCCGTGATGTCCCACTCTCCC